>JAPCYS010001243.1:0-21045 GCA_028641055.1 Alopecurus myosuroides | reverse complement strand
GGCGCCCATGGATTGGGACCTATGTCCGATCTGGTCCCTTGGATGGATTTCGGTTGGCTCCTACGGCTGCCTCCTCTTCGTTTGTTGCTCCGTCCGGTGGCGTGGGGGCTGCTGGTCTGCTTGAATAAGGGGGCAGTCCTAGGGTTCTTCGTACGACAAGACAAAGAACTGCCCGACGTCTGCCCTCCTTGATTCTTCGTACGACAAGACAAAGATCTGCCTGATGTCTTCCCTCCTTGATCTGGCTGGAGTGTCAAGTTCCGAAAGGCCTCGTCGGCGAAATTCCATGTGCGTTTATGCCAGAAGTTTGTTGGATGCGTAGGATTCCGTCGTGCCCACGATTCTCCGTTAAGGATGCAGCGGTAGGAAGCTCTGCTATCTGTTGCCATCTTCGATGAAGTCAGAGGTGGAGAATGTCATGAAAACCATGATCGAAGGACTAGGTTATGCAATCAGAGTCTTTGAGGTGATGAGGAACTTGATTGGAGTCTCGGGCTTTGTAGCAGCGGTATATAAGTGGGGGCGACAACACAGGTGAAGTTCAATATCCGACCTTTCAGAATGAAAATCGAAGGTCTGGCCTTTAATTAGTTGTGTCTAACAATAGCCTTGTTTAAGACATTGTTTTGAGAGCGAGGACTATCTCCAGGGTGAAAACCCAAGATGTTCGATCGGGCGATGACAGCGTTAGTGCGTTGTTTCCTTCTTTGAGACGTCGCTTTCTGTAGCAGATTTTTTTTAAAGTTTTTTCAGGTTGCGTGCATCCATACACTACTGGAAAATCGAATATCGCCGGCTGTCTCCGTCTGTGCCGAGTGCCAAAGCACGGGCCACTCGGCATACCACGGTGTACGCCGACTACATGCCAAAAAACACTCAGCATAAATTGACACTCAGTAAACATCTCGTATGCCGAGTGTGCCCTGCATCAGGCACTCGGCATACCAGGAAACGTCGGCGTAGCACGTTTACGCCGAGTGTTCCCTGCTGCGGGCACTCGGCGTACATATAGACGACGGCAAATCCACAGAATACACTCGGCATAAATATGCAACTCGGCATACGAGCGAGCCACGTGGCGGGCCGTGCGATTCGACCGTGCCGAAACGGTGTTGTAGATTTGCCGAGTGTCTTTGTAACGGCCACTCGGCAAACAAAACACGCGCGAAAGGTTTCGTCCGTTTCACACCCTTATGTTAGAAAGTTTGCCGAGAGTCTAGGTGTTACACTCGGCAAACTCGGCGGTGAAATTTTCCCTTCTTCGCGCCAACGCTTCCCGCCTGACATTTCGAAACTTTGCTGAGTGTCTTACTGAGGACTCGGCATATAAATGTGCCCTCGAATTTTTTTCCCTTCGCGCCAACTCCTTCGCCCTGTTTAGAGGTTTGCCGAGTGTCCCGTTCTTTGGCACTCGGCGAAGAAGTGACAAAAACATACAATCCGTGTGCCTACCTTTGATCCACCGGCTCACAATCACTTGAAAGATCCAACGGCTCAGAAGAGCTCAACGAAAACACACAATATGTGTGCTTCTTCCCTCCATTTCTCACTATATATATACACATGCATCTACCTAAGTTAGAACATATCTACAACCCATCACTCTCCCATGGCTTCCACCATACCCACTATAACCTACTCGGAGGCGGAGGAGCTCTGCGCCTCGAACTACCCCTGCCCTCCCGGGTACGGCGTCCCCGCCGGGTGGATGCTGAGCGCTGGAGGCGTGCCGGTCCCTCCTGTCCCTCAAGGTGTGGCGCGCCGGGCGGCCATCACGAACCACTACTACTTAGAGCTGACACCGGAGCAACGGATGAATCCCCGTTGGGATCCCAACTACCGCCCAACTTGGGACGCCTTCTTCATCAATCGGCGTAAGAGGGCGCTCGCCAGGTACGAGGAGGACGGCCCGCGTCCTTCGAACTTCAACGAGGCTGGTCGTCGGCTGTGGTGGCGCGGCCGGACTCTCCAGAGCGTCATGAACTACATCAGGGACGGCAATAAACCCCGCCGGCGCTACTCGCACTTCCAGTCCAGGCGTGCTCCCCCATCGATATTTCAGCCCCCATCTAACGACAGCGACGACGACGGCGGCGGTGACTTCGACGACTACGAGTATATGTATTATACGCCTAGGCAGGAGTATGACTAGACCTGAGCCACAAATTGGCTGGGACAAATGGTTTGTCCATGTATCCTAGAATGTTTAGATCCACTGTCGTGTATCCCGCCTCCTTGGAATTTCAATTTAGTCGTAAAATTCAAAAATAATCGTAGTGGTGTGTGTTCAAGTGTCATTAGGGTCCTATATGACAAATGTACCATCACTCCTTGTGTTGTGGGGATTTAGACGCTCCGGAGCCCCTCTCCGGTGGAAACCTGAGCCCCGCTGTAGAAAAAGAGAATCCCACGCCGGTGAGGCTCCAGCACAAAGAGTGATGGTATCTTTGGCACCCAAGACCCATGAGACACTCTAACACACATGGCATGGAAAAACATTGGTTTAGGTGGGATTCCGACGCTCCGGAGCCCCAATCCGGAGATACCCTAGCCCCGGTGTAGAAAAAGACGGAACTGGCGTCCAGCCCCCTCTGCGTGAGCCGGAAGGGGTAGCAAAGTGGAACTAGTTGCTTGGTTGTGTCATGTTAGGCCCAAGGAACACCCTTGACAATGGTAGGGCCCATAGACCTCCGTGCATAGTTCATTTAGGATCCCGTCGTTCTTGTGGCTACTTATATGATGTTTAGACATTTGTGACTTGTCGACTTTTGAACTACTTATATGATGCTTCTAGGATGATGTTCAAACATTTGTGACATGTAATATATCCGTGTGGAGCTATTTGGTGCTAGCTATTTTGTTGCAAATATGTTATGCATTTGTTGCTATTTGGTGCAATTATGGGTGTTTTGAGTTTTCTCGTACTGAAATATATGTAAATTGTGATTTGATTGCAGGAATGAAGCAAATGCAGATAGTTTCAGGAAAAATTGTAACGTATTTGCCGAGTGTAGCACTCGGCAAAGATGTTCCTCGGCGTACAGGAGGACTTTGCCGAGTGCCCGGCATAGAAGCACTCGGCAAAGTGTGCCCTCGGCGTACAAGATTAGGGGGCTATGCCGAGTGTCCCTAGCACTCGGCATAGAGCCCACTCGGTGGAGCTAGAGCACTCGGCGACGTGGCACTCGGCAAAGATAGGCCTCGGCATACATGGTCCAAGTTTTGCCGAGTGTCCCAGCACTCGGCGTACAGGACACGTGGCGTGACGGGGGTTAGGGTGTCAGGGAGTTCGCCGAGTGCCCAAGCACTCGGCATACAGGGTCCAAGTGTTGCCGAGTGCCCTTGCACTCGGCGTACAGGCCACGTGGCGTGACTGGGGGGCAGGGTGTCAGGGACTTTGCCGAGTGCAGCACTTGGCAAAGATTCGATGCCCGTTCCGTTGTGGGACTAAGGAACGGATCTGTTACAGTTTACTATGCCGAGTGTACGGTGTATACACTCGGCAAACCGGTTGCCGAGGTGCCCGTGTTTGTACACTCGGTGAACTTTGTTTCGCCGAGCTGAACAACGCCGAGTGTCATATGCCGAGTATTTTTCGTCCTTCGCCGAGTATTTCCGATACACGACGTAGACTCCGTTTCTAGTAGTGATAATACCGTTACGGTATGAGTTGGTGCAGAGACTATGTGTAATTGGTATCTCGCGATATTATATACACCTTATAAAAAAGTCATGGCGGCATGCTGGCGTGGTATCCTGCCGCCTGGAACATATGGGATATTTAACAGGGTGCCCTCAGTTGGCACCACGACCTCAGTTTTACCCCTAGCGCCGAATCGACCTCAGTTTTGCCCCTAGTCAGTGCGCAAGGACTGCTTTGGCTGCTTCCACCGTTACTTTCACCCCCCCCCGTTAGAATCCTGACCTGTGGGACCCAACATAGAACCGTTGGCGCGGCCTGTGGGCCCCAGCAGTTGAGCGTTGCCGCAGCTTGTGGGCCCAACTGTTGACCGTTGGCGCGGTTTGTGGGCCCCAGCGGTTGACCGTTACTTGCGGCCGGCGGTTTAAAAGCGGCGGAGCTCGCAGCGGTGAGCAGGAAATCAGCCGAGCTTCTCAGGCAGCGCGTCCCCTTCTTCTCCGGCGGCATGTCGTCGACCTCTGCTTCCGAATCGCCCTCTAGATGGCCGCGCTTCGGGCCAGTTCCGCTGGGAAGATGCCCTGCCTGCCCACGGACGGCGTCCCTGCAGCGGTGGGTCACCGAGAGCGACAAGAACGGCAACCGCGGGCGTGAATATGTGAAATGCGGGAGCAAAGAACAGCTTGGGGAGGTGAGATCTGTGTTCCCCCCTGTCAATTTCGTTTTTTTTTCCTCAATTTTCAGCCGATTTGGGTTTTCATCCGATTTGGGTTTTCGCATTTGCAGGATCTTCTTCCATGTGACCATTTCGAGTGGCTTGAGGACTACATAAAGAGGATTCAAAAGGAGGACAAAAAAAAGGAGCAATTGGGATCTGCTACGGTGCACAATGGGGTGCAGATTGACGAGTTCAAGAAGATGGCAAAACAGATGGAGACGCTTGTCGGTCTAAAGAAGCAGAGCAATATGATGGCTGCATTTTTTTTATTTTTGTGCAGTTGTTCTTGGAATTGTGTATTTGAAGATCGTTAGTCAAAAATAATGTAGTTAGTGTTGTAGTTAGCTTGACATGGTCAATTTGAGTATGGCTAAGACTTGGAATAAATGCGTCAGGAATCCAGCCCTGATTTGGTTTGTTTCAGTTCGTTTTCAGTTCAGTTCAGTTTTCAGTGTTCAGTTCAGTTTCAGTGTTCGTATGTATAGGTTCAGTGTCCAGTCCAGTTCAGGTTCAGTTCAGGATAAAATGGTAGGCCCATCTAAAAGCAAGACAGTCCCAATGTTAAATGAGGCCCAACGTATACTAGCACGGACAAAAAGTGGACAAAAATAATTTAAACATTGGACAAATATAATTTAAACATTTGGACAAAAATAAATTTATAATTTCGGACAAATATAATTTAAACAACTGGACAAATATAATTTAAACATTCGGACAAATATAATTTAAACGGGGGGACAAATATAATTTAAACATTGACTTCATTTGGGCAAATAGAATTTAAAAATAAATTAATTGACAAACATAATTAAACAGTGGATATTATATATATGGATAATATTGGCCCCACTTTACATATATTCAGTGGGGCCCGTCGGACATTACATCTACTAAAAAAAAGGGGCCTTGCTGGCCCTAAACCCTAACCGCCCGCTGCATGCATGCGAGCGCCCTTCCGGCCATCCGGCCAACCGCCGGCGGTTGGCCTACTTCTTCCACTCCGCCGCCCTGATCTTGATCTCGTCGTCGATCCGGGCGCGGCGGTTCGCCTCCTGCCACCTCTCCACGTCGTTCTCACGGGCCCTCTTGATGCGGGCCCGGAGAGCCTTCTCCTCCCTCTCCTCCTCCTTCTTCTCCTCCTTCTCGATCTCTTTCTTCTCCAGCCGCTCCTCTTTCTTGAGGAGGCAGTTCTTCGTCTTGGGGGAGAGGTTGTCGGCGTCGGCGGCGGGCTCGTCGCTGTCGGGGACGTCGGTCGACGGCGATCGCTCCCGTTTGGGAGATTCGACGGGCACGAGGCCCGTCTCCTCCGGCGTCCAGTCGGGCTCGTACCAAGGCCGAGCCTTGGGGTGGTTGTCCTCGTCGGAGACGGACTCGAGGCTTGAGGGGAGAGAGTAGGAAGACATGGTGTTCGGGGCTTGAAGGGAGATGAGAAGGCAAAGAGGCTGGAGAGTGATGATAAGATGGAGGAGGAGAAACGGGCTATTTAAAGACACGATGACGTGAATTTATTGGGGTAGATGAAGCAAACTGTGTGAAACGTAGGATGCAGTGTAGAAAGTACAGTCGATGCATGGTCAAAGCGGTGGTAGAACAGGCCTAGGGTAGGACTGAGCGCTTAGGGAGTCAAAATGATTTGACGTTGCATGCGTGTATTGAAGAGGTGAAGAGAAGAAATCCAAAGTCTCACGCCAAATCCTGCCTCGCTGCATATGCATTGATGCGTATCTTATAAAAAACTAGGCGTGGAGGGCTACGTCGCTGCAAATGCGACGCGACTTGTATTTCTGAAAGGAGGCGTGCAGGGCTGCTGCAAATGCGACTCGACGTTCACTCGATCTTTTCTTCTTCTGCCACGTGTTGTTTACTCTGAAAAAACGAGGCGTGCATGCACCGGGCTGGTGAACGGGGCCCCAGTAGACATTGTCCGTTGTTGCATGCAGTTACATTGAGCAAAAACACCACGTCCATGCACCTGCGTCATTTTCGACCGTTTGATCGTAAGGAACGGTGCAGATAGAGTCCATGCATGCAAACTACGGCGGCAACGGCCTGCAGACGCTGAGACGCGATCCT
This sequence comes from Alopecurus myosuroides, assembly GCA_028641055.1. Taxonomy (NCBI): domain Eukaryota; kingdom Viridiplantae; phylum Streptophyta; class Magnoliopsida; order Poales; family Poaceae; genus Alopecurus; species Alopecurus myosuroides. The sequence continues at coordinate 14,614 of JAPCYS010001243.1, read as the reverse complement.
CTGACTTTAGGTCACTGACAAATGGAGCCCATCACACACCGGACCCACGTGTCATGGGAGAAAGTCAGAGAACATAAGGTGGGCAAAGTAAGAGGATCGGGTTCCCTCTGTTTTTAGTGCATGTACAATAGTCTAGACGGGTGCTGTCTGCACTACTCGGCTATGTCATTTCTAGACATTTTTAGAGATAGTTGGTACAGTGCGTTGACCCCCTAGCTTGTGTTGGGATCCATACGCTCCGTAGCCCCCCTCCCGGTGAAACTCTAGCCCCGCTGGAGAAATACCGGACTTATACGGAAACACGCGGTAACAGCGTCGAAAGGGGGTAGCAATGTGGAACTATTTGCTTGGTTGTGCTAGGATAGCCCATAGGAACACACAACAAAAAGGTAGAACCCACCTCTTCGGAAGATTCACGGTGTTTGGTCCGATACGGGAGTTTCACCCTGTAATCGCCTACGAGAGAGAAGTGGATGCCGGTGAAGCCGGGTCACACCCCAGAGAGCAATCTTGGACATACAAAGCACACAACACACCTATACTAACATGGTATAGCACCCCTAGCTTGTGTTGGATCCATACGCTCCGTAGCTCCCCTCCCGGTGAAACCCTAGCCCCGCTGGAGAAATACCGGACTTATACGGAAACACGCGGTAACAGCGTCGAAAGGGGGTAGCAATGTGGAACTATTTGCTTGGTTGTGCTAGGATAGCCCATAGGAACACAAAACAAAAAGGTAGAACCCACCTCTTCGGAAGATTCACGGTGTTTGGTCCGATACGGGAGTTTCACCCTGTAATCGCCTACGAGAGAGAAGTGGATGCCGGTGAAGCCGGGTCACACCCCAGAGAGCAATCTTGGACATACAAATCACACAACACACCTATAATAACATGGTATGGCACCCCCTAGCTTGTGTTGGGATCCATACGCTCCGTAGTTCCCCTCCCGGTGAAACCCTAGCCCAGCTGGAGAAATACCGGACTTATACGGAAACACGCGGTAACAGCGTCGAAAGGGGGTAGCAATGTGGAACTATTTGCTTAGTTGTTCTAGGATAGCCCATAGGAACACACAACAAAAAGGTATAACCCACCTCTTCGGAAGATTCACGGTGTTTGGTCCGATACGGGAGTTTCACCCTGTAATCGCCTACGAGAGAGAAGTGGATGCCGGTGAAGCCGGGTCACACCCCAGAGAGCAATCTTGGACATACAAAGCACACAACACACCTATACTAACATGGTATGGCACCCCCTAGCTTGTGTTGGGATCCATACGCTCCGTAGCTCCCCTCCCGGTGAAACCCTAGCCCCGCTGGAGAAATACCGGACTTATACGGAAACACGCGGTAACAGCGTCGAAAGGGGGTACCAATGTGGAACTATTTGCTTGGTTGTGCTAGTATAGCCCATAGGAACACAAAACAAAAAGGTAGAACCCACCTCTTCGGAAGATTCACGGTGTTTGGTCCGATACGGGAGTTTCACCCTGTAATCGCCTACGAGAGAGAAGTGGATGCCGGTGAAGCCGGGTCACACCCCAGAGAGAAATCTTGGACATAAAAAGCACACAACACACCTATACTAACATGGTATGGCACCCCCTAGCTTGTGTTGGGATCCATACGCTCCGTAGCCCCCCTCCCGGTGAAACCCTAGCCCCTGGAGAATACCGGACTTATACGGAAACACGCGGTAACAGCGTCGAAAGGGGGTAGCAATGTGGAACTATTTGCTTGGTTGTGCTAGGATAGCCCATAGGAACACAAAAAAAAGGTAGAACCCACCTCTTCGGAAGATTCACGGTGTTTGGTCCGATACGGGAGTTTCACCCTGTAATCGCCTACGAGAGAGAAGTGGATGCCGGTGAAGCCGAGTCACACCCCAGAGAGCAATCTTGGACATAAAAAGCACACAACACACCTATACTAACATGGTATGGCACCCCTAGCTTGTGTTGGGATCCAGACGCTCCGTAGCCCCCTCCCGGTGAAACCCTACCCGCTGGAGAAATACCAGACTTATACGGAAACACGCGGTAACGACGTCGAAAGGGGGGTAGCAATGTGGAACTATTTGCTTGGTTGTGCTAGGATAGCCCATAGGAACACAAAACAAAAAGGTAGAACCCACCTCTTCGGAAGATTCACAATGTTTCCACCTCTTATTCTTTGAAATCTCTAGTCTTGTATTCGAGGAATCTCATTTTAGTGATGGATTTTGTTCTAATGTTTATAAATCCTATTTATATTTTTACTAGACTTGTATTAGACCTATATAATGCAATTACGAAGCCCAAAAATTTATTGGATGAATATTCGTATTATTTATTTTCTTTTGAATAATAATGGTTTTAATCGAAAATCGTAAATAAAACAAGTTTAAAACATCAAAATGAAAAAATAACTTTGGATCTTTCTTAGTCACACCAAAATGAAGCTTTGGTGAGATTTTGACCTTATTTGAGTTCAAAAGGTTTGAAACTCATCCCATTATCTTGAACTCTCTACTAGACTGTTCAAGATATCATATGTTACACAAGGTTTTTTCGTTCCATTCTTTATAAGACAGGTTTATATTTTTTTCTCGTTACTATATGACATAACACTACTATGTGCGTCGCCAATATATTTTTTCGATTTTATTGAATTATTTATGCTCATTTCAAGCTTGGTCAACCCTCTGTTTGACCAGCCAAAAAGCTTCTAGAAGGAAACACAGAGATTCGACCTGGGCTGTTGGATCGACGCCTTCTAGAAGGAATCGTGCATCGGACGGATGCGCTCGCAGCCACAGCGATCCGCGAGACGCTCGTTCTGCGCTCTGATTGGTTGGTCCATTGGCCACAGGGATCGATGGTTTCTATATGTTCTACATATGATTTCTTTGCTGTTAAGTATTAAACCTTGTTATTTAAATAAAAAAAATAGAAGAATACCCTTATTCAAAACATAATGAAACTTCATATTTACTAGAGCGATGATTTTTATCTGTTTTATATATGAATTTTCTATTAAACCATGTTATTTAAATAAATTATAAAAAAAATAGAAGAATTATTGAAAACATAACGAAACTTCAGATTTACACTATATGTGTACAATAGTTGTGTAGGAAATTAATTTGGCTGATGTAGACGAGATGCCAAAAATTGTTGAAGCACAAATGGGGGTGTTTACCCTAGCTTCACACCTCATTTGAAGCACATTTCTCATGAGAATATAGCGATGGTTTCAAATGAGCATAAATAATTCAAAAAAAAAATGACATGAATCCAATGCACCATGTTGTTATTTGCGATATAGTTGCTCCTCAAATTTATTTGGATAATTTTGACAAGATAGAATTTTTCATGAAATTACAAACGGGGGTGTTTACCCTAGCTTCGCACCTCATTTGAAGCACATTTCTCATGAGACCACATCGATGGTTTCAAATGAGCATAAATAATTCAAAAAAAATCAAAATGACATGAATCCAACGCACCATGTTGTTACTTGCGATATAGTTGCTCCTCAAATTTATTTGGATAATTTTGACAAGGTAGAATTTTTCATGAAATTTCCTAAAAATTTGAAACGACTTGGTTCAACATCATCCAACATTATTCAAACATCATCCAACTATGTTCTAACTTAGATCCATCACCAGTCAACATAAATACAACATTATTCAACAGAAATACAACACCAACTTAGTCCAAATAGCATCGGGGCTTCTTTGTGATCCTTGGCTGTTTTGGTGGCGCTTTGCTCCTTGTGCTCATCTTGCTCACAGCTTCTGGTCTTCTCCTCTTGGTAGTCGGTACCTTGGCTTTCTTCTTTGAAACTACACCAGATCTGTACAAAACATAAATGATCATGATAAATAAATAAAAAAATAAAAAGAAAAATGAAAACTGGTGAGATCATGGCAGGATTTACATACCCATCTAAGCTTGTAACTGGTGACATCATGGCAGAATCATCCAATGGAGCATCCAATGAAACTTGTGTGTCCATGGCAGAATCATCCAATGGAGCATCCAATGAAACTTGTGAGATCATGGCAGAATCATCCAATGGAGCATCCAGCGGATCAGCTGGAGCATCTGGAGCATCTTCTGGAGCATCTGGAGCATCATATGAATCATCAGCTGGATCATCAGATGGAGCATCCAGAGGATCATCAGCTGGAGCATCTGGATCATCGAATGGAGCATCATGGACTTGATCATCATATGAATAATCAGTTGGATCATGTACTTGATCATCATTTTGTTGTTCTGGAGCATCATCTGAATCACTTGACTGCTGAACATCATTTGCAAATGTTTCATCCGGCTGTTGATCATCATTTTGCTGTTGATCATCATATTGAAATGCTGCATCCGGCTGCTGACCATCAGTTTCATCAGGCATACTCTCTCCAAACCCTGGATCGACTGCGTTATCACAATATTTGCCGATATGACCGGTCCCACCACACCTTGTGCACTTACGCACCCTCGCTCCACCTCCACCTTCACTGCGACGTTGGTGTCGACTCTTCCTCGGTCTACCTGCAGCTCTCTTCAGAACCAGAGCACAAAGTTTGAATCCAGGGTCCACTCTATCCCACTGCTGTTTTCCCTCCAAAGCAGGCAAGGCATGTGCATATGTGGCTCTGAACATTGCTACAGAGTAGTAATCATGGACATACTGCTGTATATCCCCAGCTGGACCTGTGAGAGAAGTGATGAAAAACAAGGCATGAATGCATGGCAAACCAGTTATCTGCCATTGCCTACAAGTGCAAGTCTTCGCTTCTAAATACACTGGATATCTCCATTCTTTGTTACTTTTATCAAAGAATGATACCTCTGATTTGGTATCCGAGACAAATCTCATGTTCATATTCAAGCCCAAAGTTTTCTGCTTCAACGCCTTCATCACATTCGGGATAATAATGTGGCCCATGAATTTTGCATTAGCTATTTCAAGACGGAAAATGAAATTTCTCGACGTATTCTATCCTTATCCTGTCAAGCAAATCAGCCAAATAAAGATCCTTATGTTTCCGGATCGTTGAGTTGAAAGATTCTGCAAGATTATTGTGCACATAGTCAACTTTGCTCAATTCACTGAATTGGCTTCTAGACCATAGCTTCGAGTGGTGTGTTTCCAAGTATTCCTTCACTTTCTTTTGTGTACAACTGCCTCATGTGGTAGTTGTGCTTCCTGACACTGCAAGTCAAAGATGCAGGCCATAAATGATCGGTATAAAACTTTACTTTGAATTTCTTCACAAAATTTGCAGCAAGGTGACACATACATTCCCTATGCTCTACTCCTGGGAACACATTATCCACGGCCACTTCTAAACCTTTGCATGCATCTGTGTGGATTACCAATCCATTGGGATGTCCAATAGCCCGGCGCAGATTCTGCAAAAACCATATCCAGCTCTCCTCGGACTCTGTCTCCAGCACACCGTAGGCAACTGGAAAAACAAAACTGTGTGCATCAACTGCACAAGCTGCTACTAGCTGGCCTTTAAACCTCCCTGTGAGAAAAGTAGCATCAATAGCCAAATAAGGCCTGCAGCCTACCAAAAAACCCATTTTGCAAGCTTCAAAGCACACAAAAACCCTCCTAAAGCATTTCTTGGTCCTTGTCACTTTCTTCAATGTGTAATCCACGGCGTGGTGATCAATTTCAACAACACTGCCTGGGCTTGCCCTCTCCACTTCAGCTTTGAATGCATACAACAACTGAAAACTTTCATTCCAGTTACCATGGATAGATTCCAATGCTTTGTTTTTTACCAGTGAACACCCTCATGTATGGTAAATCTATCTTGAACTTGTCTTTCATGTTTTTCTGCAATTGCTTTGCACTCACTTGATGGTTTTCTGCCACCCATCTTTTTACTTCATCCGCCACCCATCTTGACTTGGCTCTGCTGATTGTTTGCTTCCTAAGGGTTGATTCTTCGCATGTGTGGGGAAAAGGGTTCACTTTTACCTGAACATTGGTGCTGCCCCGCATTTTAGATGCGTGCATCCTCCATTGACAATCTTCAGACACACAGTGCTCGGTGTAGCGCCTTTTATCGCTCTTGTCAACTACAAAGGCACGTTCTACCTTCATGCAGTACGTCACAAGTGCATTTCTACACTCAGCCATGGAAGAAAAAATGCAACCTTCTTCCATAAGAGGGTTCGCAGGGTTCCATTCAACAGGTGTCCGGTCTTCCTCTTCGTCATCGTCACTGTCAGACTGATATTGGATTTCAACCCGAGCTGTCTGTCTTAAATTCCTAATAACATCAGGATATAGCCTCTCTTCATCATCCGCAGACATGCAGGCATCCTCCTCCACAGCGACTTGAACCCTTTTCCCAGTGCCCACACTTGTCGAGCCACCACGTCGAGCTGGTTTTGAACTGTTCTGGCTGGAGTTGGCAGTACGACGTGATGGTCCTGCCACAAAAGATGAACCCGCCACAACTGCCGGCACAACCACATTTTGCAGCTTCACATCAAAATTCTCTGCCTCCGTATGCTTAGCAAACATGGTAGCGAGCTCTTCATCATTACTAATTTGGATCCAATCTTTTCCCCATCAAAGTATCTAAATTCCACTTCATCATGCAAACCCCAGGATATGGGCTGCAAACTATCTCCCCAAATTGTCTGAAACTCCAGTTACAATCCATTGGGACCGAATAACTGAAACCTCCTTGGTATTTCTTCTTACTGTCTGCATCGACGATGTAGCGCTCTCTTCTAACGTGCACCAAGAAAGCAAACCGCAACTCCATCCTAACCCACGAAAACAGAGACGCAATCAGCTGCAAATCAATGGCATCCGTGTCTAATCGATAATTCAAAGCTCAGTACTTACCCAATGGGAACCCAATCGTGGACGCGACGTGTCTCCGGCCCCACGGCGCGGCCGCTCTCCATTTCATTCCTATCCATTTCGTCGAGCAGGTGGCGGGCAGAGTGGTGGAACGAGCGCCCCACCAGCGGCGTCGCAGGACGGCCCCGGCGGTGAAGCAGGTGGCCACGCGGAACGGCCTCGGCGGTGCAGGTGGTGCAGGTGGTGCTGGCGGCGCAAATGCGTGCTGCTGGCTGCGACACAGGTGGCGGTGGCGCGCTGGCTGAGGAAGGTGGCGGCGGAGCAGGTGGTGGTGGTGCCGCAGGTGGTGGTGGTGCCGCAGGTGCTCGTGGCGCAGCAGGGGCTGGTGCGGAGGTGGCGGCGGCGAGAGCGGCAGCGCACGACGGCGGGGCAACTAAATTGGGCGGCAGCGCACGACGGTTGTGGCGGGAAGCTCGGGTGTGGACTATTCAGATTAGTCAACTAACTGCCCGGTCCCACCTGTAAGCTCCCGACGGTTTCAGCGAACTGGCAGTCCCACACGGTCCCACTTCGCCAAACGGAGCCTGACTCCTCCGGGCCCACTTTGACTAACGGATTCGACTCCAAACTTACCGTTCCAGCCTCTCCATAGTGGTTGCGCACGGACTAGGGGCAAAACTGAGATCGATTCGGCACTAGGGGTAAAACTGAGTACAAGTGACCCTCTGTGGGCAATTCGATAAATGACCCGGAACATATAGGCGACGATGCTACTACGAGTCTACGACCGCAGGGCCGAAGAATGATCGTACTCCCTCCGTTCAACAATAGGATGTATCTAGACATTATTAGTTTTAGATACATCCATATATAGACAATTGCAAGTCATCTATTGTTGAACGTAGGGAGTACCTACGTGCAACGTGCTGCCTGCCATGACTTTACACGTACGCTGGGGGTGAATTGATGGATTAGGCGGCGGGTCTCCACCTTCTCCGTTTTTTGTTTTGTGAGGTGCCAGCATTCCGTTTCCCTCGACATGCCGCCTGGCAGTTCACGATGACTGTTATTGAGAAATATGCACATCCTCCGTGGTGTACTCGGGTATCTCTGCTGTAGCCCAGCTCTCTTTGTCAGCACTGAGCAGCTCACAACCAGTTATGTAGCACAGCTCTGTTTGCTATCTATGACCTCCAAAGTTGTCCTAGAGGCTACAGGCACCTTCGTCGCCAAGAATGACATCCCGGCTTGCTGTCCTATCATCTTAAAGGCCATTGGCAGGATGGACCTTGGATGTATAAACATTCTCGATCGACGTTTTCCATGGCTTGGGTGAGGTGGCCATGTACCGATATAGGAGGGGGAAACGGGAAACATGATGGCTAGGTGAACCGGCTGCAGCGAAGTTTGGACAAACTCGCCGAGGAGCGCGCACTGAATGCACCACCTCACCAAACGAGGTGCACTGACGAGAGGTCGAGCTGCACGTAGAGGCGAGAGAGGTCGGGAACCGTAGAGATACGTGGAATCCAGGGTGAGAGGATTTTCTTCTGCACCATCTCATATCTCCAATCCGCACTGCATCCGACACCTGTCCGCGACCCAGCACAAACTTGCTCGCAGATCGGTTGTGTTATTGGACGCTTCCTCCAATTACAGCCATCTCTATTCGGGCAACCTTCTTCATCCCGGCCCTCCCACCGGAGCAAGCCTGCACTTCTAAATGAAAGGAGTTCGACTCCTCTCACAGACTCGCTGACGACTCATGCGTACAAAGATTACACTACCTCCAACAGTCTGAAGGAGCTCTAAGTCCGCATCTAAGGCATTAATTGTGCTGATTGTGTGGAACTGATACGGCAATTTTTTGATATATGTTTTCTATAGTAAAACTAATTAATTAGATGACAACTTTCATCATGCAGCCACAAGATAAAATTCACTAACAAGGTATACTTAAGATAGGATGCAAAGCGAAGACAAACGAAGTGCTAGAAGTGCTAAGCCAGAATTCAAAAAACTAAGTGCCACCTAGCTAGTACATTCCAGAGGCTTTTTTTTTTCACTTGCAGAGAAGGCCTCCATACAACCGTGAAGCTCACAACATGTGCACAATGCCGATCATAAAGATCACAAACATTCTCAGATCACAGCGAACAATATGACCTATCATCTTCAAAGTCGGGATTGTAGTGAAATACAAAATCATCCCTCCAGTAATCAGAACCGTAGCGGAAGTCATCGTCACATTCGAGAATGATGGTCTTGATCCGGGCAAATTTTGATCGCAGGGCATGCGCGTCCTCGTCGTAGACCACAAAGCAGTTGCGCACCCGAAGAACTTCCAGGACAGGGCAGCTGTCAAGGACGTTAGTCAGTTCTCCCACGGTGAGTTCAATGCAATCAAGCTCAAGTGAACGGAGCTTCATCAGAGGCGAATCTCTCATTGCACCGACAAGTCGTTTGCTGAAGACATCGCACCAGGGAGATACAAGGCGAAGGGTAGTCAGAGAGGGCGACCTGCAAAACACAGAACATTTTTTCATAAGATCGTTCCAGAGAGGGCGCCTTTCGAAAAGTAAACATGCCGTTCAAGGATCCCATGTTCTTTTTAGTAGGAATTTTACTCCCTTGAAAAGTTTTGCTTCCAAGGAAAACCCAATGAAAAACAAAGTAATATCAGGAGCTCATGATTGATCACTTACGCTCATTACAGTTAGCAATATGATAGATTATTTTCCAGTCCTGTGTGCCTCCGTATATGGAGCCGTCACGATGGCTGCTGTTTGGAAATATCTCCATTGGGGGCACATACTCCTGAGCTGCAGCCCAGCTCTCTTTGTCAGCACTGCTCCGCTCACAACCAGCCATGTCCACGATTTCTCCTGGCGTATCAGAGGGTTTGGTATCTATGACATCGTCCAAGGTTGTCCTACAAGCATCTTCAACACGATTGGCAGGAGAGACATGGCTATAACGAGTAACGAACTTGGTTGGAGGTGCACTGGCTGCAGGGAAACTTGGGGAATCTCGTCGAGCAAGCGCTGATTGCCTCCAGCTAGGTGCACTGTGAATAGATCTGGCCGTAGAGCCGAAGGGGCGCACCGAGACGGGAGAGGTGGTGGCGGCGTTTGAGAGACGAGAAATCCAGCGTGAGAGGATTCGCATCTGCGCCATCAGCGTGAGACGGGAGAGGTGGTCTCGATTGCTTGTTTGAAGCGCGCGGCGGCGGGGTGTGACTTGTGACTTGCGGCGGCGGGCGCTCGCTCGATGCACCCGACGCCTCTCCTGGAAGTCCTGCCGACCGAGCGGCCCAGGCAGCCTTTGCTCCACTCATCTAGCTAAAATAAAAACAGTACCTGATAACTTGCCTATGGAATGTAGTACCTGATAACTTGCGCTTCTGGAATGTACTAGCTAGTAAAATAAAAACAGTACCTGATAACTTGCGCTTCCTGATTCTCAAAAGAAAAAAAAAAAACAATCTAGTTTCCTTCTACCCAGAGCCGTCCTCATGTCCTACACCCAGAGCTTTTTAAAAAAAGATTTTAGACTCGCTGACTTGTGTGGGCGGAGATTACTACTTGGTTCTTGGCCAATGCACAATTCCGTTTAGGGTTTATCTTCTCTCGCTGACTCTACATCTGGCGAGAGCTATCCATCCATCTGCGCTTCCGATCGATGCTCATCTTTGCCTATGGGGTCTGCCGTCTGCTCGTGTAGATAACTTTGCCAACGATGTTGGGATATCTATACTTCTTATAAAGTAAAACCCCACTAACATCATTAATTCACTGGTAGAAAATAGGTCTATAGTTCCGGTTCGCAAAGGCCATTAATCCCGGCCGCGCAACCGGGACTAAATAGGCGCGACTAAAGACCCCTCCCCTTTAGTCGCCCCTCTTACGAACCGCGGCTAAAGTCCCGTCCACGTGGGCGGGTGGCGTGCGCCGGGGGCGGAGGACCTTTAGTCTCGGTTGGCCACACGAACCGGGTCTACATGCTATTTCGTTATTTCTTTAATTCATTTGGGTTTCAAATTATTTTTCACTCCAATTTTTTACTCCTTTTTTTTCTTTAGAATTTTTATTATTTGCTTAGTGTCTAACTATAATTATCTCTAATCAAATTTCTTACTCGTGGTCAAACTTCCCGCTCGGTCACCCATCCTCCCACTACTCTAGCATTAGCACGCTTAACTTCCGAGTTTCATCCCGTCCCGCATCGAAGTGTTTCGCATGCATGTATGTGATACTAGTATTATATCAATCCTAATAACATGTTGGTCGATACCACATTTCTTTATTGTATGAATTTCAAATAAATCTTTTAATAAATAAAAGTAATGATGTAATTAATAATTTTGAATAAATAAATAAATATTAACTTTTTAATTTGTATTATTTCTAAAAAATATTCAGAAAAATAAAACTAATTCATTTAAAAAAAAAAATACAAATAATATATCAAAACATTCAGAAAAATTAAACTAATTCATTTTAAAATCTTAAAAATACAAATAATATATCAAAATATTCAGAAAAATAATACTAATTCATTTTAAAATCTTAAAAATACAAATAATATATCAAAACATTCAGAAAAATAAAACTAATTCATTTTCCCCTTTCCTAAATGCAAAATAAAATCTGATAAAATTCATGAACCAAATCATATGAAATCTAAACCATATAAAATTTGCAGATCCAAGTTTCGACTATTATTTTGGACACAAGAACTGTTTTGGCAATGACTATCTGTGAGAATGATTTGAATCTAACTTTTAAAATACATAACCAAAATGGACAAACTAAAATGTTCTGGATAGATATTGAAAAGATCTATCCATAACACTTAGCCTCACATCAAGGTCAACAACCAAATGAAAATACCATCCTTTTTAATAAAAGACCAGTAGGCTCTTCTATGATTTTTAGAATGAGTTCAAAAATAAATTTTGAAGTAAATCCAACTGGATGAGTTTGGTATTGACTAGATTTATGTTTTCCTGGCTTAGATTAATTTTTGGACCTCTAGATTTATTTTTGGTGAACAGATATAGAAACAGTAGTTTTTGGTGAACAGACATAGAAATGGTAGTTTTTCTGTTTTGTCTTCTTGATGTGTTTTTCTTTGTTTTCTTGATGTGTTTTTGTTTGTTTGTTTTGAAATGTGTGTTTGACATAATATAGAAATAATATAGCTAGGAATTAATATAGTAATAATATAGAAATTAATAGAAAGACATATATCCATTACATAATATATCCATTGCATATATCGAACGCAAGATGCGGTACACAAACAACATCTACTCGAGCTCCGAAGAATAGATGTGGAACAACTCAAAGGCAATGTATGCATCTATTGCTGCATACTCGAGATTGATCCGGTCCAGTGGGTTCTTCCCCCAATACATGTGATTCCTCGAGGGGAAACGAGTCTTCATGGTTTTGTAGTCGGCGTGGATGAAGGCAGTTGCCATCGGAGCCATCCCGGTCTTGTGCCCGTACAGCTCATCAAAATGGATAAGGTCCTGAAGATAATTGTAGTGATCTTCAGGTATCTAAATACCCAAGCGCATCAACTTCTGCCGGTCTTGAGTGATGTCAACGCTACAGAAGTCGTACCCCTTGTTGACAAGAAAATCAACAAGTTCTGGAGACTGCTTTGAACTACTGCAACAACAAAAATAGAACACGTGTTAGATATGTTGCAACACGTGTATTCTTCCAACGCAACAAACAAATCGAAAATGCAACACTATACTACAAGAGAGATTGTACGTGTGCGTTACCTTGCCCATTGGAAGACCAAAACGATCTCCTTTAAGGCAATCTGGATGACGGCAACATCCCGTTGATTCGCCGTATACTCTAGATCAAGCCCGAAGAACTTATGGTGTTCATCGGCTTCTTCATAGAGATTGCTCAAATGCTTAAGAGCACCGGGGAGCCTCTCGCACATATTGGTGTAGGCCACGTCGAGATTCTTGCGGCATCGTGTGGACACACGGAGAAGGTTCCAAACGGGAGAACCCATGGGTGCTTGGTGGAGGAATAAGAGAGGAAGAAGAGAAGAGAGGAAGAAGAAACAGAGAGTCTCGGGCGCGCACTGTAGCAATGGCCTTCTGCCTCTCGCTCGCGAATTAAAACCGCGCGGGAGGCGAGCAGTTCGGATCTTTAGTCGCCGGTGGCCAGGCCAACCGGGACTAAAGACAGGGAGGCCAACAGTTTGGATCATTAGTCGCGGGTGGCCAGGCCAACCGGAATTAAAGCCCTCCACACGCTTCCCAAACCGCGACGCATGACCTTCAGTCGCGGGTCGCCTCCCGAACCGGGACTAAAACCCCTTTAGTCACGGTGCGCATAATTTGGGGACTGAAGGGGGCGTATGGAAGGCCTTTTTTCTACCAGTGATTATTTTTCTATCTCAACATGCAAACTATCCACATCATCCATTCTCTTAGCCAATCAATTGTCCATGTCATCTCCTCTAATATTTATTAATTATTACATACAAACTCCATATCATACATTTTTTTAACCATTCATTTTTCAGTTTAATGATTTATGCAAGCTACATATCATACATTTCTTAAAGCATCCATTTTTAAACTAATGGTTTATAATACGCATCACGTGTCTATAAATTTAGTATCTCAGGTATGATCAACCGTTTTTTAATATTTCTTTAAACTATATAATGTATTATGCTATTTTTTCGAAAAGGAGGTTAAGACCCTTGGCCTCTGCATAAAAAACACACATGCTATTTACTATAAGGGATCCCCGCCGCAACGCGCGGGGTATCCTGCTAGTTGTTAAAGATGATGTTGTGAACTCTTTTTTTTTTTGCCTTCCATGCTGGAACGTTGGATGTTCAACGCCTCAACTATGGGACTATCACTTTACTACCAGTTGATACTCAGGGCAGGGATTTACGGAGAGGGGGACAAGGAGATGATCATCAGAGGCACATACCAGTTGATGCTCAGGGCGGCTCAGGTGGCCTCCTTCACCAACGGGGACTGATGTCAAATAAGTGTTGATGACGGGTTCCTATGTTTTTCCCATGGCATGTGGATTACTGGTTGTTTCTGTGTTCTTTTCGGACAATGTTGTTGTATTTTGCTTGTTGTGTACTTTGGTGACGTGCTGGTTTCCTAAACCATGTAGGGTTGCTCTTTTCTTGTCCCGTAACGCAGTCGTCGATGCTGAGGCTATGTAGCGGGTTTTCCTACCAGTAGAATTCCTTCTATAACGTCCTTTTGCCTTCTTTCTATAGCTAAACTTTGTATTGTCAAAGTAATGGAAACGAGGATAACCCAGTTGGAAAAAAGTTCTCAAAATGAATGGTGTAGTTCACCAAAAACAAAAGTCGAGGAATTGTTTCATTTAACTCGATGAACATGAAAAATGCGCTTTGATACTCTGCCTTGTGGAAATTCTTCTACAATAATCATTATATTACCCACACATGGATTATGATAATTTAGTTATATGTATGTGTTTGTGTGTTTTATGTAGAATTTCCATAAGGAATTATTTGAAAAATGTAAAATATCCAAGTTTGTACATGTTATCCACATATATGCCTATCTATTGTCATATTGGATGCTCACTTCAACATGTCCATACATCAGTTTGCCTTAGGGACCTAGGAGTTGTTTTCTGCGTATAAAAATGACACGAATCTTCTCAGCAAACTCAATGTGAGCTATAATTTATTTTGGATTCGCATTGCCTTCACGTTGTTTTGGAACCTCTCTATGTTGCTATGTGATAT
>JAPCYS010002066.1:0-21072 GCA_028641055.1 Alopecurus myosuroides | reverse complement strand
TTAGTGCCACGCGGTAACGCTCCTCTCTAAGAGCGCGGCAGAGTGTGGTCGACCACGGCCTTTACCTTGCTCAACTCTATCCATGAGTCAACCCAAACAGGGCCACCCCGTCAACAGGGAGTTGGCCACCTCCTGACGGCACCTGTTCTGTGAGTCGGGACAAGATCCGTGTACATCCATCACTAGTCCCGGTCACGCTCTAGTTTTCTCCAAAACCTTTTATGACACACCCGCAAATGGAAAACTCAAACTATGTGACCCATGGAAGTGATCAAACAAGTTAGTCAGTCGAGCGCGGTCAGTTAGGCCCCGCGTGTGGTTGCACGCTCAGTCTTGGCTTCCGCGGCGAGACCTTAAATCCGAGGGTTGGCGAGTACGGAACGAATAACCACTACCCAAGTGGCCTCCCGTGCAAGCCTTAGTCAGTTTCACATGCTCATTACTCACAAATATAACAACATACAAGGTTATCGAAGTGATCCAAATCCTCAACCGGATGAAGTAGATCAGAACACTAAGCATGGCTAAGCATAACACACAAGGCTCTACGTTACTCAAACAACCCTAGTCATACTAGGAGGGTAAACAGGTATGAAGGTGACATGTGATAGGGTCATGCAGTGGATAGGTTAACTCTAATAGACTCAAAACTAAGTTGAACCGTATGCATGAGTAAGAGGTTGAAAATACTCAAAACATGGGGTAGCCATGAGGTGGTGCTTGCCTTGCTCGTCGAAGGTGTAGCTGGGGTTGTCGTAGAAGGCCGGATCAACCTCCGGATCTCGGTCTACCGATAATGAGCAACACCGGAAAGAAGGCAAACAATCAATACTTGGTAACCGTGCAATGCACAATATGTATGCATGTTTAAAACAATGCAATTGATTAGAAGCTTAAAGGACAGAACATGAAGCTAGGTGCTACGCCGGAACAACGAACACCGGAGGGGAGAAAACCTAATCTAGAGATGTGACCAAGCTTAGCTGCTCAAATGACCTTGGGAACCTCATAGATGGATTGCATTTGTTTCACTGATCAAAATGGTATATTACACTTGATTTTCTAATTTTATTGAATTAAAACTTTATTTTCAATATTTAAATGGATTAAAAACAAACTACAAATGTGGCCTCATTTTAAAATTTGCCAAACATGTATGAAAATGGTATAGAAAAATAGCTCACATTTTTCTGAACATTTTGCATATTTTTATATAATTTTTGGAGTTATAAAAAGAAAGTTATTTAATTTCCAAATTTTATTTATATTCTGTTTTTCTGTTTAATTGTGGGGCCCACTGTTCCGTTTAAACAGAACAGAAATGCCACCTTTCTATCACATAGTTGGTTCACTTTGAAAAACTTTGTAAAACAAATTTGTGTGAAGCCAGATTAAGTGACTTTCTGTTAATTCTCTGATTAAATTTTAAAAGCGAAATTTTGGTCCATTTTTCATGCATGCATGCCATGTACTCAACACCTCTCTTTATTACACAAAAGTAGGGATGTTACAAGTATACCCCCCTTACAAGAATCTCGTCCCGAGATTCCTAGGTTTTTGAAAAGAAATCGGGGTACTTAGATCGCAAACGATCTTCTCGTTCCCAGGTTGCTTCGTTCTCGGAATGATGTGACCATTGAACTTTGAGGAACTTGATGGTCTGACTACGAGTTCTTCGTTCGGCCTCATCGAGAATACGGACAGGGACCTCTTTGTAGGAGAGATCATCCTTGAGATTGATGGTTTCGTGGTCCACACCACGAACAGGATCTTTGAAGCAACGTTTGAGTTGAGAGACATCGAATACATCATGGACATCTGGAAATCCTAGAGGCAACTGCAGCTGGTATGAAACTTGACCTCGTTTTCCAATAATAGGGAAAGGACCGATATAACGAGGAGATAGTTTGCCTTTGATTCTGAACCTTTTTCCACCTTTTAGAGGTGTGACTCGAAGATAAGCTTTCTCGCAAATTTCATAATGAACATCTTGGTGATGACGATCATAATAACTTTTCTGGCGAGATTGAGCTGTTTTCAGTCGTTCATGAATGATGCGAACGATTTCTTCCGCTTCTTTGATTACATCCGGGCTGAACAACGATCTTTCACCGGTTTCAGACCAATTCAGCGGAGTTCGGCATTTACGGCCGTAAAGAACTTCAAAAGGAGCCTTGCCCAAGCTAGATTGATAGCTGTTGTTATAAGTGAACTCGGAAAATGGAAGAAACTTCTCCCAATCCTTACCGAACTATATAACACAAGCTCGGAGCATGTCCTCAAGAATCTGGTTAACTCTCTCAGTTTGGCCACCGGTTTGTGGATGGAAAGCAGTGCTGAAAGATAGACGGGTTCCCATAGCTTGCTAGAAACTTGCCCAGAATTTGGAGGTGAACAGACTTCCACGATCAGATATGATCCTCTTTGGAACACTGTGAAGGCTGACTATTCTGGATACATACAGATTCGCCAGCTGGATAGCGGTGATATCTTCTCGGATAGGAAGGAAGTGAGCAACTTTGGATAGGCGGTCAACCACCACCCAGATAGCATTATGGCCTTTCTTTGTCTTTGGAAGACCGGTGATGAAATCCATACCCACATCATCCCACTTCCATTCAGGAATAGGCAGGGGTTGAAGAACACCGGCTGGTCTTTGATGTTCTGCCTTCACACGACGACAGACGTCGCATTCAGTAACATACTGAGCGATTTCTCGCTTCATACGCGACCACCAGAACCTTTGACGTAGATCTTGATACATTTTGGTGCTACCAGGATGAATAGAAAGAGGTGTATCATGAGCCTCCTGGAGAATTAGCTTTCTCAGATTCCGCATCTTCGGCACAACCAGACGGTTGCCAAAATATACGATACCTTGATCATCAATGGAGAAACATTTAGCTGCTCTGCTAGCAATGTTCTTTTTAATGTTGGCAATTCCCAGATTTCGCTTTTGAGCTTTCTTGATCTGGTCCTCAAGGGAAGGTTTTACCTCAAGGTTGGCCAAATAACCAGAAGGAACGATCTCAAGGTTGAGTTTGGAGAACTCCTCGTGAAGAGGAGGTTGGGCCTGTTGTATCATCAAATTGTTACAATAGGACTTCCGGCTTAGCGCGTCAGCAACGACATTTGCTTTGCCGGGTTGATAGTTGAGACCCAAGTCAAAGTCCTTGATTACCTCCAACCATCTTCTATGTCTGAGATTCAGATCCGGTTGGGTGAACAGATATTTCAGACTCTGATGATCTGAGTATAACTCACATCGGTTGCCAAGGAGATAATGACGCCATTGCTTAAGAGCATGGACCACGGCTGCTAGCTCAAGATCATGGGTTGGATAATTGTGCTCATGTGGTTTCAGTTGACGAGAACCATAGGCCACCACATGACCTTCTTGCATTAACACACAACCGAGTCCTTGTTGAGAGGCATCACGGAAGATAACAAAATCCTTGCTTGTATCAGGAAGAACAAGCACAGGAGCGGTAGTCAGTTTGGTTTTCAGAGTTTGGAAATTTTCCTATGCCTTTTCTGACCACTCGAACTTTTTGCCTTTCTTAAGAAGTTCAGTCATAGGTTTGGCAATTTTGGAGAAGTTCTCGATGAAACGACGGTAATAACCTGCCAGTCCGAGAAAACTCCGAACATCCTTGACTGACTTAGGTGTTTCCCAGTCCAGAATGGTTTGGACCTTGTCTGGAATGACGCCAACACCTTCAGCAGACACTACGTGTCCGAGATAGACGAGTTCTTTCAACCAGAACTCGCACTTGGAGAACTTGGCATACAGCTTGTGCTCACGGAGTTTGGATAACACCAAACGCAGGTGTACAGAATGATCATCTTTGGTTTTGGAATAGACCAAGATGTCGTCGATGTAGACCACGACGAACTTATCAAGATACTCCATGAATACCGAGTTCATAAGCCTCATAAAGGTAGCTGGAGCGTTGGTAAGACCGAAAGACATGACGGTGTACTCGTAAAGACCATAACGAGTAGTAAACGCCGTTTTGGGAATGTCCTCCTTTCTGATATTTATTTGATGGTATCCTGATCGCAGGTCCATCTTGGAAAAGACAGTTGCACCGGCTAATTGATCAAAGAGGTCATTGATTCTTGGAAGAGGGTATTTGTTTTTGATGGTCACTGCATTCAGCGGCCGATAATCAACAACCAGATGGGGAACATTGGTATCCCGTTTCTTGACAAAGATAGTGGGACAACCCCAAGAAGATGTGCTAGGTTGGATGAAACCTTTTTCTTCTAACTCCTCAATTTGGCGTTTCAATTCAACCAGGTCCTCTGGGGCCATACGGTAAGGTCTTTTAGACATAGGAGCGGTACCAGGGACTAACTCAATGACAAATTCCACACTTCAGTCAGGTGGCATGCCAGGTAACTCTTCAGGAAACACATCAGGGAAATCACTGACTACAGTTAACTCATGAATTTCAGGAGGGTAATCACCTTGCATGAAGTATAGCTGCAGTTCAGGAGAAAGTCGTGTGCGTGCTGATGGAGGAATGGTGAACTCAGACCAATAGTCGATGATGGCACCGGAAGGATGTTTCAAGGTGAGGCATTTTGTTGCACAATCCAATACAGCTCCATATTTAGCAAGCCAATCCATGCCCAGTATGACATCAAGGTCAGTGGATTTTAGGGCAATGAAGGTTGCAGGGAATTGTAAGGATCCCACCTGAACCATGAGCTCTGGCGTAACCATGGTGGTTTGCCAGTTGCAACCAGGGGAGTTTACCACCAACGGTTTTGAAAATTTCTCAAAAGGTATCCCATGCATTTTAGCGAATCCTTCTGACATGAATGTATGCGATGCTCCAGAATCAAATAAGGCTAAAGCCAAAATTGAGTTGACACGAATCGTACCCAGTAAGACGCTTGGATCGTCCTGAGCAACCTCAGCAGTCACATAGTTAAGACGACCACGTCCAGCACCAGCAGGCTTCGCCGTTTTCTTTGGAGGAGGAGCTGCACGTCCAGCATGATTCTGAGGGCACTCCCTTGAGAAGTGACCAGGCTGGCCACAACGATAGCAGACATTGCTGGGAGGAGCGGCAACTGGAGGACGAGAACCTTGTCCACCACCATAGGTTGATGTAGCAGGTGGGGCAGGTGGACGAGGAACATATCCAGATGGCCTTGGCTGAAACGGAGCCCTGGGGACATCGCTGTATGGAATGAACACACGGCGCTTCCTCTTCTGACCAGAGGGTGATGCACGGGAATCTCCAGCACTCTTCTTCATAGCAGCATCCATCTCCTTTTTGCCACGTTCAAGAGTGATGGCCTGATTGTAAAGTTCCTGGAAGCTCTGGAACTTGAAGGGCATCATATCATAACGAACAGTTGGGTTCAGGCCCTTACGGAACAGATCATGCTTGTCCTCGTCATTAGTGACATCACGAGGAGCATAGCGAGCCAGACGAGTTAAAACACGACCATAGGCCTCAATACCCATACTGCCCTGAGTAAGATCAAGGAACTCCTTTCTTTTTCCGTCCATAACTGCCTTCGGGATATAAGCCTCACGAAAAGCAGTGCGGAGCTCTGCCCAGGAGACCTCATGATCTGGCGCCTGCAACGCCAGAAAGCCTTCCCACCAAGCACCAGCAGCACCTTCAAGCTTGTAGGTGGCGAAGTTCACACGGTCACGTTCCTGGACACGGAGAGCAATGAACTTGCGCTCCATTGTGCGAAGCCAGTCATCAGCATCGAGAGGCTCAGTGGAATCAGCAAAGTATGGTGGCTGAGCCTTGAGGAAGTCCACAAGTGTAATGCCGGCAGCACGGCGTTCAGTGTTCTGGGCCACACGCTCCAGAAGATGTTCGTTCCTCGGACGGTTGGTCTCGATGCTTTGCAGCACCTGCGCCATTGTGGGTGGCGGCGGAGGTGTTGGCTCAGGAGGAGGGTTGTTACGGCCACGAGTACCACTCGACATCCTGAGTAAAAGGAAGAAGAATCATGAATAACACATCCATGGAAAAAGGATACAATGGATCGACATGTGATACTTTCAACGGAAATCAAGATACATGCCGAAATGTAGTAGAACAGAACGATTTGAACATGAAGTGTATCGTTTCATCAACATGGAGACAACATCTTACAACATTTATTGAAACCAGTCGAAGTACAAACCATACATAGTGGCAGTACAAGCTCACAAGCTTAAGTAGATACAACACTGAAAGGAAGTACGGTAGATACACATCACCGAAGTTCTACTCCTATACATTATTTTTCTACAACTTCGGGTTTCGAGTGCATGAAAGCAAACATTACTCTAGCTGGAACCGACAACGGTCTCAGTATCCTCCAAAGTCGAAAGGAAGTGGAACCGGAGCACCATAGTAGCGACGAACGGACTCGTCCCGCGGTCCGTGGAGAGACTGTTGTACACCACGCACCATCCTAGGCCTCCTGAGGCGTCCACGAGGGGGAACATCACCTCCAACATCTGGAGACGCAACCGAGGAAGGCACAAGTACAGCTGGAAGCTCTATCTCAGAGGTCTGAACAAGACCACTCTCAACGAATGGCCTCACTCTGTCTGTCACAGTCCTGAGACTAGCTGCAAGGGTGTTGACTAGTGCACTAAGGTCACGCTCACGACGAGCATAAGCAACAAGAAGATCAGTGGTGCACCTAAGTCTAAGATCCTCCTCCTGGGAGGAATCAGCAAAGGTGTGACTATGACACCCCTCAAGAGTAGGCTCAGAACCAGGACAATATCGGAAAGAGCTATGCTCGTGGTCTAGGTAGTGGTAACGAAGCTCATTAAGACAGTGTCGTGCAGCATCCTGCACAGCCATCTCAAGAGTGAAACCAAGACCCTCAGCATAGTGCTCAGCAGGAATGATGGTACCATCTAGCTGTGGCAAACGGACACCACATAGGTACTGGGACTGGTTGAAGTCACGGTACTGCTCGTACATAGTGTACACAGGGTACCAAGGGGCTCCTATGTTTGCACAGGCTGAGGCTAAAAGATGGGGAAAACCTGGAACTCCAAGGCAAAGAGTGTGTCGAACAACCTGACCAGAGAGCATCTGAAACAAAGACATTTTAAAAATGTCACAAGACATGAAGAAAATATTTGAATTTGGAACTATAACAACCTGAGACATAGTACTCGGAAGAAAAACACCCAACGGTTTGACTCCTAACTTTTGAGACAACACCAAGGAAACATCACACAATAAAACAAATGAGATACGATGACTCGGAGTTAGAGCGATACCAGGTAAGGACTAAAAAGAATCCTAAGAGGGTTTTCACAACTCATTTTGTCTTTTCAAAATAGTTTTCACAAGTTCTAGACTCAACATCGACCAACGGCAAGGGTTTCCTACAGGCAGTCCTGCTCTGATACCAAGACATGTCAGACCCCGGACCCAGAGATATACAAACTGTCATGTGCTCCTAGCAATGGAGCCACAAGGGCTTCAGGGTTACCAGCCCCGGCCGCAACAAACAATGGCAGGCAGACCGGATTCATCGGCACGTAGTCCGGATCCCCGGTCTACTACTCCTTGTGTCCATGCTAGTCATAACCAGATATGTATACCCAAGCGTCCACGAGTCGGATGAAACTGAAGGGACGGGACCAAAGTTATACAGAGTTTCTATGTTGTAACATCCCTGATTTTTGGAAAGTGCAAAAATCACAAAAAAATTGAAACTCTTGTTTCCTATTAAAGCAAGCCACCAAAAACAAATAAAACTCAAAACACCAAGGGCTATATTATTTTTTTTCCAATGCTACTTGAATTTTATAATCCAATATGCCTCTATTTTCTAAAAACCCAAAATCCTAAATATGTATTTATGTAAATAAACTAATTACTCAAATTGCAAACCTTAAGAATACAAATTGGTTTTACATAAACAAGTTGTTTTCCATTTTTTTCTCCTAACAAACCTTATTTCATAAGAGGTTTTCATTCTAACTATTACTTGAAAACATTTAATTATGTCTAAAACACTATAGAACTATTACCCCTAATGATTCTCTACCACCAAAATCTTTCATGGATAAAAATTATTTATAATGTTTTCTTCCATTACTATACCAAGTACCAACCATAAAGTGTTTATATAAATTATTTTTGTTTATGAAAAGAGTAAAAGACCTTGGAAAACAAAATTAATTTAGGACCTCTCTAAATTTATTAAACCCATATTTGAAAATATCATTTATTTTCTATTTAGAAAATGACATTAAGTTGCTATGAGGGTTTACTGATAATAAATAATATAAAAATATGAAAAAAAGAGTTATATGACTTTCAAAAATAATATTTATCTTATAGTATGATAATGAAAATTTATTTGACTAATATTTACATTTTTTATAATTTTCTAATTTGAAAATAACATTAAGTACTATTAGTCTTTTGATCATATTTTCATATTTGAAAATTTGACTTGTGTCCAAAATAGTTTTCAAATGTTCTTAGTTGAAAGAAAATTTCATTTCAAGAATTTCGAAATTTATTTGGGGCTAATTGGATTAATAAAACATGAGATGTTAAGAAAATAGAAAAACAGGAAAAAAATAATGTGCTGACGTCTATGGTGACGTCATCCATCTTCAAGCCCCGGAAAACGTCCATGTCCGTTTTTGGCCGAAACTTTCGGCCGACGATTACTCTCCATTAAGGCCATCACTCCCTTCCATTTGTGGCTCTATAAGATGACCCGAGCACCCTCTCCGTTTCCCCTCTCCCTCTCGGCTCGATTGCGCCCCCACGGCCCTGTAATTCGTCGCCGGAGATCAAAACTCTACCCGTCGGCTTTCTCCGATTCCGGCGAGGTGAGCCGTCACCAGCACCCGATACCACCCCCATTCGCCCCCTTGTGCTGCTGCGCCCCTTCTCACATTTTTTGTTTTCCTTTTTGCACAGCGTATACACCGCGCCATCCACTCCCGAGGCCGCCGGAGCTCGCCGCCACCCCGTCTGCCCCCGCTCCATCTCACGAGCTCGTGCGAGTCAGCGCTGCCTCCACCAATCGCATCGCCGTGCTTCGCAGCTCGTCTTCGTTTCCTCCCCAAGGACAGAGACCCACGGGATCGCCAGCATCGTCAAATTTCCCGCGCCGCGTGCCACCGCGTCACCATATCCGGCGGGAGATCTCCGGTGAGATCCCTTCCACCCCTCTCTGCCGTTCGATTTGGATGGACGGCTGTGATTAGAATCCCGAGCGAACGGTTACGGAGTCGTTGGATCTAGATCCAACGTCCCGGATTTAATGAAACATGCACAGTCAGCGTAGCCCAGTCAGCAGCCACGTAGTGCACAGTCAGCACCAAGATCCAATCAGAGCACGCCACGTGGCCACCCCTTTAATTCGAATATTTCTCCCGCTGGAATTAATTGGCAGTTTTGCAGAAAAGCCCCTGCATATTAGAATCATCATAACTTTTGATCCATAAGCCCAAATTTAGCAAACTTGGACTTTTTGAAATCATCACAATATGTAGAAACTTATGGAACTGTCCAAATTTAAATTTGACAATTTAAAATTTGTTCAATTTCAAATATGCCTGTTTGATGAATTTTGGCATAATTCAAATTATACAAATTCAAAAATTGCAAATAAAATATATTTGGAAACCTTAAGATGTGTACATTCATACACTCTGCCTCAAAATAATTTTTGAACAAGTTAATTTTGAATTTAGAATTAAGTGGTATATTTGAGTAATTTTGACATAGATTTATTTTCTATAAATAATTTCAATATAGTCCTTTTGCAAAATTGCTCCATTTGGTAACCTTCAACCAGAGACATTAGTGACTCACCATTTTGGACACCATTGGACCATTGCCATGATTTTTTGACCAAAAACTCAACATAGTGGTACATCCATTTTCACCATGTCTTAGTATTTGTTTTCAATTGTTATTGTTTGATGTTATGGCTATTTGGAGCCAAGAACAAGCCCTTAGAATGTGTCAATCACATATAGTACCAAGTAGTGAACTTTAGTTTTCTATCTACTTCTCCACTCCCCATTCTTGCTTCAAGAAATCATCAAGTTAGCAAAATGGAGATCAAGACTCAAGCACAAGAAGAAAACTTCATTTTCAACTTGGTGGAAACATGAGGGAGATACAAAGATCAATGAAGAAATTTTGAAGAAAAGACTTGTACTCCACAATTAGAAGCAACTCAAGGATTACAAGTGTGAAGAAATCCAGAAGAAAACATCTCCCTCTCTCTTTCTTTCTTATTTTCTTTCTCTTTTTGACTTAGTGGTATTTGTGCCCATCCCATACCCAAACCAATTAGTGAAAGCCATGAAGAATTTATCGATAACAAAGTGAGAATCCATCCAAGGAACAAGATACAATAGAAGCATGAAGATGATCTTCAAGAAGAAACATGTGAAGACTAGAAGCAATCCATACGAGTTGAAGAATAACAAGTTGTTTTTGCCCAACCATTGACCCAAATAGAAAATCCCAAGACTTTATCTTGTTTTCTCTATTATTATGAAGTTAGTTGAACCTAGATCTACACTAAACCAAAATGGAAAGACTAACTTAGAGTACTCAAATGTTTTTATGAAAGCAACTAAGTGTTACACTTTGTTATGTGTTACTTTAGTTGAGATAGTTAGATCACCTTGGTGAACTCTTGGAACTTCTTGACAAGTATGTTATAATAAAGTTAGTTTTCTACAAAACTCAATCTAGTCCATCCCAAGTAACCCTTGGAACTCCCTTAATAAGTATTGAAATAAAACTTTGACTTTGTCCTAGCCAACTTGGTTAAACCCCTTTGGATATGTTAGTTGCTCTGTATGTTTTCTACACTTGTATGTTTGTTTGCTAGGATGCTTGTTTATTTTGTTATTGTGTTTTCCATGAATAGATTGTACGGAGAGCAACGATCTTTTGTGAGAGAGTGTGATATCTTCACCAACTTCAACAAGGTAAGTAACACACCATCAACTACCCATTATTTTCTATATGCATTAGTTGATTTTGAGTAGTATGCATGATAGGAAATTTTACTAAGTTATACTATGCTATGCTATTATCCTAGTAGTGTGTAGCCATCCCGTTTACCTTGTTATTTTGATAACCTTAGAATTTATTAGATTCTATGCAATGTTACAAATTGTTTTACTAGATGTTGAGGAAAAATCCTAAGTATAACTAATTAATGAACCACCTGGGTGGAAGTGGTAAGACTGGATTATGTTGAGTGTTTCCTCAGGGCCCTTGTCTAAGGGTTATTCCACTTGAGGTTGTCACTTGCGGATGGCCACCCAGGAACAAAGAGATTACTATGTCCTTCTAAGTTTAGTAGCTTACCGTGCAGCCTTTTGACATATGGGCTCTGTCTTGATCAACTAAGTTGTGAGAGTTCACCCAGGCTTGACTAGCAGATGT
Organism: Alopecurus myosuroides; assembly: GCA_028641055.1. Classification (NCBI taxonomy): domain Eukaryota; kingdom Viridiplantae; phylum Streptophyta; class Magnoliopsida; order Poales; family Poaceae; genus Alopecurus; species Alopecurus myosuroides. Next base: position 9,640 of record JAPCYS010002066.1, on the reverse strand, counting down.
AGCAAAATTATAGGTGGAACGGTCTTGCCGGTGGGTTTGGACTTCTTCTTCTGAAAGATCTCGTCTCAATTCTATTCTTTCCATGATGCACTCCGGGTGTATAGGATGTTTGGGCTAATTGAAGACAAAGGGTGAAAGTGCACAACCTCTGCAGAGTCAACAAACTAAGATCTTAGTCGTGTCCCCGGTTATGGACAACTATGAGCAACTGGACAAGGAATGACGAAAGAATCTCATCACCAATTTTGATAAGTAAAATTTTGATCAAGTGAACAGTATTGTGGTGCTTGGATCTTAATCCAATGTTGCCACCCTTTTGAAAAGAAAAGTTTGTTTTACAAAAGTGATAGGAGAAAACTGGCTTTATGCAAACTTAGCCAAAAACTCCACTCAGCCAAATAAGCATGTAGTATTAGTTTTGCCATTTATATCCACCATAGTGTTACTTGCCAATACATTAAATTGTATTGACTCCCTTGTGGCTGCATATTCCATATTGCAGATGTTTCTGAAGACGAGTGAGGATTACGTTTAGGATCTCGAGACTATCGCCAACATGTTTTGCCTGTGGCACATGAAGAAGATGGGCTCAATGTTGTACTATGTTTTCCGTTGTATTTCTTTGTTTTCTGCTAGTCTTCTAAGACTATGCAAGTTGTAACACTATTTTGTAAAGACTGGATCATGCGATGTAATAGAATTTGATGCATTTGCATGATATTTCATTTTGTACTCTGGTGCTAGCAAATGATCCAGGGACTAGCACACTAACACAGATGTTCTTACATTATTTAAATGTGGGAACGCTACAAAATGGTATCAGAGCATTGTGTTGCCTGTAGGATTCGAGACCCTTAGGTTTGGAAGCCATTTTTTATCATGTTATTATCTCCTTAGAGTATTTTGGATCCTAGCGGCATAGTGAGATGAAGCGGCCCGGACCAACATTACATGTCCACGTACATGAGACCGGTTCCCTGATTGGCTAGCGGGTGCCAGTATCTCTCACTATAGTGAATATCCAATTTGCAACAAGTTGTTAATAACCCATTGATCACCCTAGGATTGAAAACTTTCTATGTTCAAACTATCTAGAAACAAAACAATCATCTTAATTCTTCTCATATCATCTCATCTATTATTCACCTTCAAAATTTTCTAGATGACCTGCCTCTTGAATACCCTCAAGGCAAGATTGTTGATGACCATACCATGAAGTGCAAGAAGTATTTTCACCACATGAAGTCCTACACTCAAGATAATTGAAGAACTTGAAGAAAACATAGACTTCACAACAATCAAGAACACCTCAAGACATTGAGAGAAGAATCTGAAGAAAACTCAAGAAGATATAGATGAGACCACCAATCTAGTTCCTTTGTTAGAACAACGTTAACGTGTTAGTGTATTGATCATACCAGTGAGTATGGTATGACAATATTAGTTTGTTTTCAAAAACCTTGTTGTTTGATGAATGTATTGCTATATGTTTGCTATGTGTTGTTTGTAAGATGAGTTTCCTTGATATGCTATGACATGGCTTTTCTTCAATCTCTTTCTAATCTCTACTCATTCATGCTAAGCCAAGCCAAAACCCATACCCATTTACCAACCATATTGGGCTACCATAAGAAGTGCAAACAACAAAACTTTCACTCAAGAATGTCATGACTAGTTCTCCATAGAGACACAAGACACACAATTGAGGAATGTCACAGATTTCAAGATCACATCCATGATCAATGCCAACTACGTCATAAGGAGCAGCAAGCCAATCAACAAGAGAAGATAGAGAAATGGACTCAAAGTTGCATTATCTATGAAGATTTCAAAGCAAACTACACCAAGAGAAGAAATAATGAAGAAACACAACTATCCAGTTTGTGTTACATAAGAGTTTTACGCAACCCACTAGTTGAGAAATGATAGTTTAGCTCAAGTTTGTCTTACAGATTGGAAACTTTCTGCTAGACAAGTGAGGTGACCTAGTGTTATTAAACAAGATTAATCAATCCAAGTACAAGGTAATGATTGAGTGCAACATGGATTTGCCCCCATTGTGACTACTCACATTATTCACTTTTGTTATGAGGAATGTTAAATCTAAGTGACACACCTATTAGAGAGAAGACGATGTTAAACCTGAACCATTGAATGGTAGAATACAATAATAACCCTACATTAGTGTTGCTGAAAAACGTACTATTTTCGGTGAGGATCAAGCCAACCTTGGAGGCATCAAGCAATGGAAGATTTTGCCTACCATGAGAGTTTCGTTAGAAATAGCATGATGTTTTCCTTCAAGGATGACAGCAACAAGATGGAAGATTTTCCAAGAACATCAAAAGACCTAGTTGAGAGGAACCCAAAGACTTTTGATTGACCCAAAGAGTGACCCCTCAGTGGCAAACATAGTTCAACATACCTATGTTGGACTGCAACTCTACCGTGAAGGAAAGTTCTACTCAAGACAATCTCAAATCAATCTACACTCCAATCTAATGAAAATAGACTACCCACAAAAGTTTCTTTTAAGGGTGGTAGCCCACCAAGTTGTTCTTGAACCCAGTCACCCAAACATATCTTTCTTTCTAGCCTTCCCAAATCTCGGGACGAGATTTCTTTTAAGGGTGGTAGTCTGTAACATCCCTGATTTTTGGAAAGTGCAAAAATCACAAAAAATTGAAACTCTTGTTTCCTATTAAAGCAAGCCACCAAAAACAAATAAAACTCAAAACACCAAGGGCTATATTATTTGTTTTCCAATGCTACTTGAATTTTATAATCCAATATGCCTCTGTTTTCTAAAAACCCCAAATCCTAAATATGTATTTATGTAAATAAACTAATTACTCAAATTGAAACCTTAAGAATACAAATTGGTTTTACATAAACAAGTTGTTTTCCATTTTTTTTCTCCTAACAAACCTTATTTCATAAGAGGTTTTCATTCTAACTATTACTTGAAAACATTTAATTATGTCTAAAACACTATAGAACTATTACCCCTAATGATTCTCTACACCACCAAAATCTTTCACATGGATAGAAATTATTTATAATGTTTTCTTCCATTACTATACCAAGTACCAACCATAAAGTGTTTATATAAATTATTTTTGTTTATGAATAAAAAGAGTAAAATACCTTGGAAAACAAAATTTAATTTAGGACCTCTCTAAATTTTATTAAACCCATATTTGAAAATATCATTTATTTTCTATTTAGAAAATGACATTAAGTTGCTATGATGGTTAACTGATAATTAATAATATAAAAATATGAAAAAAAGAGTTATATGACTTTCAAAAATAATATTTATCTTATAGTATGTTACTGAAAATTTATTTGACTAATATTTACATTTTTTATAATTTTCTAATTTGAAAATAACATTAAGTACTATTAGTCTTTTGATCATATTTTCATATTTGAAAATTTGACTTGTGTCCAAAATAGTTTTCAAATGTTCTTAGTTGAAAGAAAATTTCATTTCAAGAATTTCGAAATTTATTTGGGGCTAATTGGATTAATAAAACATGAGATATTAAGAAAATAGAAAAACAGGAAAACAGGAAAAAAATAATGTGCTGACGTCTATGGTGACGTTATCCATCTTCAAGCCACGGAAAACGTCCATGTCCGTTTTTGGCCGAAACTTTCGCCCGGCGATTACTCTCCGTTAAGGCCATCACTCCCTTCCTTCTGCGGCTCTATAAGATGACCCGAGCACCCTCTCCGTTTCCCCTCTCCCTCTCGGCTCGATTGCGCCCCCGCGGCCCTGTAATTCTTTGCCGGAGATCAAAACCCTACCTGCCGTCTTTCTCCGATTTTCGGCGAGGTGAGCCATCACCAGCACCCGAGACCACCCCCATTCGCCCCCTTGTGCTGCTGCGCCCCTTCTCACATTTTTTGTTTTCGTTTTTGCACAGCGTATACACCGCGCCATCCACTCCCGAGGCCGCCGGAGCTCGCCGCCACCCCGTCTGCCCCCGCTCCATCTCACGAGCTCGGCGAGTCAGCGCTACCTCCACCAATCGCATCGCCGTGCTTCGCCGCACGTCTTCGTTTCCTCCCCAAGGACAGAGTCCCACGGGATCGCCACCGTCGTCAAATTTCCGGCGCCGCGCGCCACTGTGTCACAATCTCCGGCGGGAGATCTCCGGTGAGATCCCTTCCCCCCCTCTCTGCCGTTCGATTTGGATGGACGGCTGTGATTAGAATCCCGAGCGAACGGTTACGCAGTCGTTGGATCTAGATCCAACGTCCCGGATTTAATGAAACATGCACAGTCAGCGTAGCCCAGTCAGCAACCACGTAGTGCACAGTCAGCACCAAGATCCAATCAGAGCATGCCACGTGGTCACCCCTTTAATTCGAATATTTCTCCCGCTGGAATTAATTGGCAGTTTTGCAGAAAAGCCCCTTCATATTAGAATCATCATAACTTTTGATCCATAAGTCCAAATTTATCAAACATGGACTTTTTGAAATCAGCACAATATGTAGAAACTTTTGGAACTGTCCAAATTTAAATTCGACAATTTAAAATTTGTTCAATTTCAAATATGCTTGTTTGATGAATTTTGGCATAATTCAAATTATACAAATCCAGAAATTGCAAATAAAATATATTTGGAAACCTTAAGATGTGTACATTCATACCCTCTGCCTCAAAATAATTTTTGAACAAGTTAATTTTGAATTTAGAATTAAGTGGTATATTTGAGTAATTTTGACATAGATTTATTTCTATAAATAATTTCAATATAGTTCCTTTTGAAAAATTGCTCCATTTGGTAACCTTCAACCAGAGACATTAGCGACTCACCATTTTGGACACCCTTGGACCATTTCCATGAGTTTTTGACCAAAAACCCAACATAGTGGTACATCCAATTTCACCATGTCTTAGTATTTGTTTTCAATTGTTATTATTTGATGTTATGGCTATTTGGAGCCAAGAACAAGCCCTTAGAATGTGTCAATCACATATAGTACCAAGTAGTGAACTTTAGTTTTCTATCTACTTCTCCACTCCCCCATTCTTGCTTCAAGAAATCATCAAGTTAGCAAAATGGAGATCAAGACTCAAGCACAAGAAGAAAACTTCATTTTCAACTTGGTGGAAACATGAGGAGATACAATGAAGATCAATGAAGAAATTTTGAAGAAAAGACTTGTACTCCACAATTAGAAGCAACTCAAGGAATTACAAGTGTGAAGAAATCCAGAAGAAAACATCTCCCTCTCTCTTCTATCTTTCTTCTTATTTTCTCTTTCTTTTTGACTTAGTGGTATTTGTGCCCATCCCATACCAAACCAATTAGTGAAAGCCATGAAGAATTTATCAATAACAAGAGAAGAATCCATCCAAGGAACAAGACTACAATAGAAGCATGAAGATGATCTTCAAGAAGACAAGCATGTGAAGACTAGAAGCAATCCATACAAGTTGAACAATAACAAGTTGTTTTTGCCCAACCATTGACCCAAATAGAAAATCCCAAGACTTTATCTTGTTTTCTCTATTATTATGAAGTTAGTTGAACCTAGATCTACACTAAACCAAAATGGAAAGACTAACTTAGAGTACTCAAATGTTTTTATGAAAGCAACTAAGTGTTACACTTTGTTATGTGTTACTTTAGTTGAGATAGTTAGATCACCTTGGTGAACTCTTGGAACTTCCTTGACAAGTATGGTTATAATAAAGTTAGTTTTCTACAAAACTCAATCTAGTCCATCCCAAGTAAACCCTTGGAACTCCCTTAATAAGTATTGAACTCAAACTTTGACTTTGTCCTAGACAACTTGGTTAAACCCCTTTGGATATGTTAGTTGCTCTGTATGTTTTCTACACTTGTATGTTTGTTTGCTAGGATGCTTGTTTATTTTGTTATTGTGTTTTCCATGAATAGATTGTACGAAGAGCAACGATCTTTTGTGAAGAGAGTGTGATATCTTCACCAACTTCAACAAGGCAAGTAACACACCATCAACTACCCATTATTTTCTATATGCATTAGTTGATTTTGAGTAGTATGCATGATAGGAAATTTTACTAAGTTATACTATGCTATGCTATTATCCTAGTAGTGTGTAGCCATCCCGTTTACCTTGTTATTTTGATAACCTTAGAATTTATTAGATGCTATGCAATGTTACAAATTGTTTTACTAGATGTTGAGGAAAAATCCTAAGTATAACTAATGAATGAACCACCTGGGTGGAAGTGGTAAGACTGGATTATGTTGAGTGTTTCCTCAGGGCCCTTGTCTAAGGGTTATTCCACTTGAGGTTGTCACTTGCGGATGGCCACCCAGGAACAAAGAGATTACTATGTCCTTCTAAGTTTAGTAGCTTACCGTGCAGCCTTTTGACATATGGGCTCTGTCTTGATCAACTAAGTTGTGAGAGTTCAGCCCAGGCTTGACTAGCAGATGTAGCAAAATTATAGGTGGAACGGTCTTGCCGGTGGGTTTGGACTTCTTCTTCTGAAAGATCTCGTCTCAATTCTCTCCTTTCCATGATGCACTCCGGGTGTATAGGATGTTTGGGCTAATTGAAGACAAAGGGTGAAAGTGCACAACCTCTGCAGAGTCAACAAACTAAGATCTTAGCCGTGTCCCCGGTTATGGACAACTATGAGCAACTGGACAAGGAATGACAGAAGAATCTCATCACCAATTTCGATAAGTAAAATTTTGATCAAGTGAACAGTATTGTGGTGCTTGGATCTTAATCCAATGTTGCCACCCTTTTGAAAAGAAAAGTTTGTTTTACAAAAGTGATAGGAGAAAACTGGCTTTATGCAAACTTAGCCAAAAACTCCACTCAGCCAAATAAGCATGTAGTATTAGTCTTGCCATTTATATCCACCATAGTGTTACTTGCCAATACATTAAATTGTATTGACTCCCTTGTGGCTGGATATTCCATATTGCAGATGTTTCTGAAGACGAGTGAGGATTACGTTTAGGATCTCGAGACTATCGCCAACATATTTTGCCTGTGGCACATGAAGAAGATGGGCTCAATGTTGTACTATGTTTTCCGCTGTATTTCTTTGTTTTCTGCTAGTCTTCTAAGACTATGCAAGTTGTAACACTATTTTGTAAAGACTGGATCATGCGATGTAATAGAATTTGATGCATTTGCATGATATTTCATTTTGTACTGTGGTGCTAGCAAATGATCCAGGGACTAGCACACTAACACAGATGTTCTTACATTATTTAAATGTGGGAACGCTACATATGTGTCTAGAAAGTGCAACAACAATCGAGGGTTACTGGGGTTACCTCGCCCCAGGCCGGATATCTCCGGCAGGCGGGCTCGGACATGGATCATTGGCTCCACAACCCCTCGACCGCGACAATTATGCAGGCATAGCCAAAACTGTATAACAACGGGCTCGAAACTAACAATCAACCAAATCAGCACTCTAGACATGAAAGGTGTATTAAATAAAGCATACTAGAGTAGCTTACACGCAGAGGTTACAAGACCAACATAGGTGAAGCAACCCAACATTACAACAAGCAGCGAAAGAAAATACGTTGCTATACAACAAGAGCAAAAGGACTAAGAGTCCGAAATATAAGCAACGTAGCCAAACCCATACTACAGATACCAGGCTGCCACCTGGGAACCCCTAACTACTCATCGACGTCGAGGTAGAACCCTTCTTCAGCTGCACCGCCGAAGTCTGAAACAAAACAACAACGAGGCAAGGTTGAGTACAAAAGGTACTCAGCAAGACTTGGCTGTTAAGGTCTTTTGCATAAAGCCATCTTTGTTTTCCGAAGTTGAGGAAGAAGAAGCACGTGTAATAGAGCATTTCTAAAACAGAGGAGGAATCTACTCAACTACTGAGGTCATCATGTTCTTTAGTCCACCAAGTACTTTCTCATCCCCATACTACCTTATGCTACAAGAATCACCCCTCTCGACGTAGTCGAGGAGGCATCCTTCATTCATTGTCAACAAGTTTTAGGCATTCCGTTAGAGTTATCTATGACCCCGTGACTTCCACCAAGTCGTCCATAACCGTGGACACGGCTTTCCGAAAGATTTATCCCTGCAGGGTGGTACACTTTACCCACACGTATCGACCGACTCTTAGTGCCACGCGGTAACGCTCCTCTCTAAGAGCGCGGCAGAGTGTGGTCGACCACGGCCTTTACCTTGCTCAACCCTATCCATGAGTCAACCCAAACAGGGCCACCCCGTGAACAGGGAGTTGGCCACCTCCTGACGGCACCGATTCTGTGAGTCGGGACAAGATCCGTGCATGTCCATCACTGGTCCCGGTCACGCCCTAGTTTTCTCCAAAACCTTTTATGACACACCCGCAAATGGAAAACTCAAACTATGTGACCCATGGAAGTGATCAAACAAGTTAGTCAGCCAAGCGCGGTCAGTTAGGCCCCGCGTGTGGTTGCACGCTCAGTCTTGGCTTCCGCGGCGAGACCTTAAATCCTAGGGTTGGCGAGTACGGAACGAATAGCCACTACCCAAGTGGCCTCCCGTGCAAGCCTTAGTTAGTTTCACATGCTCAGTACTCACAAATATAACAACATACAAGGTTATCGAAGTGATCCAAATCATCAACCGGATGAAGTAGATCAGAACACTAAGCATGGCTAAGCATAACACACAAGGCTCTACGTTACTCAAACAACCCTAGTCATACTAGGAGGGTAAACAGGTATGAAGGTGACATGTGATAGGGTCATGCAGTGGATAGGTTAACTCTAATAGACTCAAAACTAAGTTGAACCGTATGCATGAGTAAGAGGTTGAAAAGACTCAAAACATGGGGTAGCCATGAGGTGGTGCTTGACTTGCTCGTCGAAGGTGTAGCTGGGGTTGTCGTAGAAGGCCGGATCAACCTCCGGATCTCGGTCTACCGATAATGAGCAACACCAGAAAGAAGGCAAACAATAAATACTTGGTAACCGTGCAATGCACAATATGTATGCATGTTTAAAACAATGCAATTGATTAGAAGCTTAAAGGACAGAACATGAAGCTAGGGTGCTACGCCGGGAACAACGAACACCGGAGGGGGAGAAAACCCTAATCTAGAGATGTGACCAAGCTTAGCTGCTCAAATGACCTTGGGAACCTCATAGATGGATTGCATTTGTTTCACTGATCAAAATGGTATATTACACTTAATTTTCTAATTTTATTGAATTAAAACTTTATTTTCAATATTTAAATGGATTAAAAACAAACTACAAATGTGGCCTCATTTTAAAATTTGCCAAACCTGTATGAAAATGGTATAGAAAAATAGCTCACATTTTTCTGAACATGTTGCACATTTTTATATAATTTTGGAGTTATAAAAAGAAAGTTATTTAATTTCCAAATTTTATTTATATTCTGTTTTTTCTGTTTAATTGTGGGGCCCACTGTTCAGTTTAAACAGAACGGAAATGCCACCTTTCTATCACATAGTTGGTTCACTTTGAAAAACATTGTAAAAAAAATTTGTGTGAAGCCAGATTAAGTGTCTTTCTGTTAATTCTCTGATTAAATTTTAAAAGCGAAACTTTGGTCCATTTTTCATGCATGCATGCCATGTACTCAACACCTCTCTTTATAAAACAAAAGTAGGGATGTTACA
>JAPCYS010003826.1:0-21128 GCA_028641055.1 Alopecurus myosuroides | reverse complement strand
CACCCTTGAGGAAGTAAAATGTATCAAGATTTGAAGGAGAAGTTTTGGTGGCACGGAATGAAGCGAGATATTGCCTCGTTTATAGCCAAGTGCCATATTTGTCAGCAAGTGAAGGCTGGACATCAGCGTCACGCTGGTTTGTTACAGCCATTGCAAGTGCCTGTTTGGAAATGGGATGAAGTTGGGATGGACTTCATTACTGGACTACCACGGTCCAGTCGAGGAAATGATTCAATATGGGTAGTCGTTGACAGGCTCACCAAAGTTGCACACTTTATGCCTGTCAAGACCACATATCGTGGAGACCAGCTTGCTGATCTCTATATTTCTCGGATAGTCAGACTACATGGAGTTCCCAGCAAGATTGTGTCAGATCGAGGATCACAGTTCACATCTCGATTCTGGAAGAAGTTACACGAAGCTTTTCGAACCAAGCTAGCCTTTAGCACAACCTACCATCCGCAGACTAATGGACAAACAGAGCGTGTGAACGATATATTGGAGGACATGCTTCGTGCCTGTCTTTTGTCCTATGGAGTTAAGTGGGAAGAATGTCTGCCGTTTGCAGAATTTTCCTACAATAACAGCTATCAGTCAAGCCTACATATGGCACCTTTTGAAGCCTTGTATGGACGGAAGTGCCGCACACCTCTGAACTGGACTGAAACAACAGACAATCAAATCTTTGGAGTTGATACTCTAAAAGCTGCAGAGGAGCAAGTGCGTTTAATCCGTGACCGCCTTAAAGCTGCACAATCACGGCAGAAGAGTTATGCGGACACTAAGCGTCGCGATGTCTCTTTCACAATTGGAGATTTTGTGTATCTGCGTGTTACGCCGCTCAAAGGGATGCAGCAGTTTCATGTCAAAGGAAAGCTTGCACCCCGGTATATTGGCCCGTTTAAGATCCTAGCCCGTCGTGGAGAGGTATCTTACCAACTTGAGCTACTCGAAGAGCTGTCAGCCTTTCACGATGTTTTTCACGTGTAATTTCTCCGGAACTGTCTTCATGTACCTGAGAAGAATCTCACTTACCAAGACGTTGACTTCAAGACCATTGACATAAATGATTATTTGACCTACCGTGATCGACCCGTGCGTGTACTTGAGGAAAATGTTCATGCTACCAGGAGAAATGCTTTCAAATTCCTTAAGATTCAGTGGACAAATCATTCATAGGAGGAAGCAACCTGGGAGCGTGAAGATTATATCTGGAAAGAGTTCCCTGGTTTCCTTAAAGACTAGACCCGCGAATCTCGGGGCGAGATTCTTTTAAGGGGGGGGGGGAGATCTGTCACACCCCAGATTTGGGACACTTGTAATACATGAGGGAAGCCATTTTGTGAGCCAACAAAAACTTTTTAATTCCCTTTTCTAATCCAACATTATGTAATGAACCATGGTTATCTATGCAATGCAATCAAACTTTGATTCAAAAACCATTCACCTTGTTTTCTGATGTTTTCTATTTATTTTTGTGATGTTTTCAATATTGTTCATCTAAATTCTTGTGGCAATGTTGTTTTCAACTTATTGATAATATTTGGTTTGTTTAGAACCAAGAAAACAATTTGGAAAAATATTAATCCAATGTTTTCCTTAAGGTTTTCTATATAAACTTTATTCTGAAATATAAGCCAAATAGGCGTTTTTCACTCATGTTATCTATATGACAGAGAATCACATTTTGTGTTTTCTTGGCATGCATGTGTTCTCTAACATATGGACTACAAAAGGATGACCTTGGTTTGAGAATTTGAATTGCAGAAGAAATCATTTGCTTGATGATTTTGTGTTAAGAAAATAAGACATAAATTGTGTTTTCTGAAAAACAGAAACTAGTTGTTTTTCCACCCTGTTTTCAATGCTCATTTGAAATTAAAATTTATTTTCTTTTGATGTTTCTGAAAGTACAAATGTTGCTTAACACAACCACACTTTGAATTTGGTTTGGTTCATGAAAACAAGATCAACATATGCCTAATCCACTCTGTCCCCAACACTTAGGAATTTTCTCTAAGTCTTTTAACTGAAACTGAATTTTTCAGAAAACAGAAAATGACAGCATTTTCAAAGGCTTATTACTTTTGTTTGAAACATCCATTTGCTGAACCACTTGGACCTTCTAGAAGCCTAGTTAGCACTCTATCTTTTCATTGCTTTGGTTCCAAGTTATGTTGGCCAGAGAGGAGAGGGGTGTGCTGGTTTCAGAGAAAAAAACGAGGAGGGAGCCATGGGGGTGCTCTGACAGATGCGCACTGTGCATGTGCACTGTGGCCACCTCGTGCGTTCTTCCACTCCCTCGCCCGTTATGGCATTTACTGACCTTTTTTGCAACCCCTAGCCACACCCAAAGGCCAAGGGCCATGGCATGGGCACGCCATAGCGCGCACGAGCCCGTCCCCTTGTTACACGAGAGCACGCACGGGCACACACGGCGACCCCCGCGACTATAAAGCCATGAGAGAGCCCTGGCCTTGGCACCACATCCACACCTCAACCCTCACTCGCCATGAATCCAACCACCAGCACTCTGGGCTCTCTGTGAGCCTAGACCACTGGAGATCGCCGCCAGCCACCGCGGATAGCACATGTGGGATGCGAGCGCCTGGGGCAACCCCCCTTCTCTTTGCATCCATCGTGCTCCCCACCCTCCGTAGACCTCACCTGACCCGTCCTCGCGTTCCCTCATCAGCGGCTGAGGCCATCCCGCTCCGTCCTTCCACCTCCCCTGCACTGCCCAAAGAACCTGAGACTGCCTCGACCCCGCGCCACCGTCCCCCACGACCCCTAGGTGAGGAATCACACGAACCTCGCCGCTGGTCGTGCGTCGATCAGAACGTTGAGAGAGAGAGAGGGGAGAGAAGTGAGGAGAACGACGGCCGTGCGCCGTTGAAACCGCGATGCGGTACACGCGCGCCGCGGATGCGAGCTGGGCCGTAAGGCCTTAGCAGGCCGTGCGCCCGTGATAAAGAACAACCGGCGCACGATTTCTTTTTTCCTTTTTAAAACCAACTGAATCTTGCACTTTACTTTAATCATATTAAACATAGTTAAACTCAAAAATTAAATCAACCAAAATTATCTGTGGTAGATCTACAAAATATTGAACGTATGCAACTTCCAGATCTGTGTTTGAACCATTATTGTGCAAACGAAAAATCATGAACTACACACTGTCTGCTAAAGTAAAAATGCTATAACTTTTTGTTGGAATGTTCAAAATGTGCAAACTAAAATTGTTTGAGTAGATCTTGACTAGATCTATCAGTAGGGCTTGACCTCACATAAAGGTGAGCTACCATTTGGAAATTCCATCCACTTTGGTAAATGTCCAGTAGCATATTCTAGGATTTTTAGAAGTTGTTTGAAATCACCTTTTTATGTGAATCCAACCGGATCTATTATATTATGTTTAGGTTTATGATACCATAGCTTGGTGTGTTTTTTAGAGCTCTAGATTTATTTTGGAAACAGATCTAACTTTTTGCACTTTTCTGTTAATAATAATATGTGTAGATTTATTTTTAGAATAATTGCTTGCTAGTGTTACTTTGTTTTGTAGCATTTTTAGATGTTGTGCTTAGTGTTAGAATGTAGTTTTCTCACAGATATATCATGTTAGAAAGTGTGTGCATGTTTAGGAAATGTATGGAACTAGTATGAGCATAGTGTTATTCTCTAGGTTTATTTTATTAAATCTTGTGATGCAAATACTGTTTTCTCTAGGTTTTATCCAAGTTGTTAGTAGTGTTTTTATGTGGATCCAGTACATTTTAGTACTGTTTAGTACTTGTTTTCACTTATTTTAGGGTGCATTTTATTTCCTTAGAGATGCATGTGTAATTTTAGTGCTTAGTACTCATAGTGTTATTTTCTCACTAGAATATCTAGTTGTATTTTGTTAAGTGAATGTTTTGTTGTCCACAAGTTGGACCAGAGGCTTAGAACCTCTTAAATGACATGGAAGACTAGTGGAACACCCACTGGTTCCATCTCATATTGTTGAGAAATGATACATCTCTATCATACTAGTAGTAAAATAATTACTATTGTTACTTTAAGTGTATGCTTGTGTAGTGTTATTTTGTGAACTTGTTTGTTATTTTTGTTTGTGTATTGCTTGCTTTATGGTTTGGTTGAGTATCATTGCTTGCTTAGTTTGTTTCTGATTGAGTGTCCTTATTTTAATTTTGCGACGATAGAACCCGAGGAAGAAGTAGTTGGTGCCGGAGGCTACTACTACCATTCCTGTTGTTATCACGAGCAGGAACCTCAACTCAACCAAGGAAAACCATACTTAAAGCTTGATGTTATACTCCTTATCATTATCTATCATGCATGTTCTACTTTTGAAGTTTTACAAAACACTTGATTATCAAAACTATTTTATTGAGTGGCTATCATTATTACTATTAATATTATATAATTATATTATCACCTTGCCATTAGCCAACTTGGTGTTACCAAGAGCTTAGCCACTGTAAGGTATATAAATATCGCCTAAAATAATAATCTTGAGTCCCTAAGTGGACACTTCTAAAATGTGCTTTTGCAAAAAAAAAGTGTTATGAAAAGTCCACGGTGAAAAGGCGAGATCTTGTTCACCGGGGGAGCTAAAGAGTTGTTTTCATATGGTTTACAAAAGGCACATAACCTAGTCTTCGTTGGACGACCAAGCAGTACTGCCACTCTACCCCAACATGGGTACGGGGCCTAGCTAGATACTTCATCTTGTTAGTGTGTGTTTTATCCCAAGATGCTATAGAGAGGATGATTCTCTGAACCGAAGTGTCGCCAGGAGGGAGACACAGGACATACATAGTGTGGGATTAGTTTTCTCTCGACATGCGATAGTTGGGTCTCCTGCCGTGGCGGGGTGGGACCTGGTGCCGGGGAGAATACACCCAATTGAAGGGATAAGCATTTACTAGCTTGATCAGAGTGGACATTTAGGATCATTCGTCTGATACTTGCATATCGCTGTGTCGATCCATGGGTGGTTCATGGCAGACGTTTGGATCTAGTGGAATGTGTACACCTCTGCAGAGTAAAACTATTCAGAATAGCCGAGCCCTCAGATATGGGCAGTTGAAAGGCCATAATTGTACCGGAATGGTACCGATGAAGGATCTGGAAGTGTTTCCCAAGAAGTTTTGCAAAGAGAAAACTCATTTATAAAACCAGTTTTATAAAACCTCTTGGATATGCAATATCTACAAGAGAAAGAAAAATTATGTTATTTTCTTCTGAAGTATCTTCTTCAACGAACGTACAGATATAATAATGCAACCATGATGTTATCTTAGATATACACCATGGGTAGTGAGCCCTATCTATATCTACATATCCACTGTCGAGACATCGTAGTAGTTTTCATAGACGGGGGTGCCATGAGACTACGGTAGAGACGTGGGGTAACAGGATAGCGTAGTAACACAGAACACGGGATTTTACCCAGGTTCGGTACGTCGCGACAGTACGGCGTACCTACTCCTGCACTTCTCACTAATTGGGACTAAAGCCCGTATAACAGGGTTACAATGTGAGGGAATAGATCTAGCTACTCGACGAGGATGAGCTTCTCGGCGAGTTGCGTAGAGCTTGAACTTGTGTCTAACTTGTGCCTTGTTTAATCTATCTCCCGTCCGGCTTTATATAATAGCCGGATTAGGGCTTACAGAGCAGGAAACCTAGAAGACTACGTTTAACTTGTAACTTGGAAAGCAAGGAATCCGTCTTCTCCTCCAAGCCAGATCACGCGGGCCGTGATCCGGGTTCTTCTAGAATCTGGCTTCTGCGCGTCAGACTACTGGGCCGCCCAATGGACCTAAGCCCATTACCATGTAGGCCACCCTGGCAGTCCGGCTCTTTGTCTACCATCTTCTATACCCCTATTCAGTATATATCCGACAGTAGCCCCCAGGAAGGATCAAAACTCTGATTCTCCGTCTTTCGTCAAATACATTTTGTCCGGGAAATCTTGATTCAGCAGTCTTGATTCTTTCTACTTTCCTTTTGAAGGAGATGGTAACATAAAACTCGGAACTATGAAAGTCTGGCTTTTCTTCTCGCGATCCTTCGCGGAAAAGGAACTTCTAACGTCAGCGCTTTAATCATGCTGACGCAGGCGACGCTTGGTTTCACGCGGGAAACCCTGCAACGTATCTCTGACAGATTCTCACGGGAAACGAGGAGATAGCCATCATTCCCCTGTCGTTATATTTCCCGTAGTTTCCGGCGAGCGACACGCGTCGAACATCCAACGGTCGAAAGAGCCGTTGGCACGTATCTAAACGGATTTCTGGCTATAAATAGCCGTCATCGTCCTTCTCCGAAACTTTCCTCACTCCCTTACTGCCCACGCCATTGCTGCGCACGCGAGCTCGAGAGCAAGTCCTTGTCCCAGGCGCTCTTAGCATCAAACGCACCGAAACACGCCACCAAAAGATGGCCTCCTCGCCGTCGTCACCGACCCGTGCCGCCATCGACGAGCTCGTCAGTGATCTGGATCCGCAGCCGGGATCGCAGACGCACGCCGGCGACAAGCCGGAGAAGACTGCTGCTTCCGCGGCGGGTGGAGAAAACACTTCCACCGCCGCGGACATTGCGCCATCGAGCGCCGCGACAACCCCGCCGTTTGCACCTGAAACGGCGGAGGAAAAGATCGAGCTCCTCGGCGACGAACTCGCCGCCGCGGAGGCCGCCGCCGCCGCCGCACGGAGCGGACGAGGAAGCGGAATCTGCAGGCAACTGGAGTGCCTGCAGTATTCCCCCTCTCCTTCCAAACTTGGAAAAGGAGGGCCTGGTTCTCAAGAAGAAATGGCGGCTGCCAGAAGAAGAAACCGAACCCGCGCCACGAGATGGCGAAAGGGTACTCCTTTCTTCCCACCTTTTGCGAGGTATGGGACTTCCACCATCTTCTTTCTTCCTCCAGGTTCTCTCTCATTACAACATCCAGCCCCACAATCTTCCCCCCAATTCCATTTTGTACATGGCCGGCTTTCAGGCCTTGTTCGAAGGCTACTTAGGGCTAGAACCTAGGTTAGATATCTGGATGTACTGTTTTGGAGTTAAGCGAAACTCTTCGGAGGGCGCACTCCCAACTTGCGGAACTATATCCTTCACTCTTCGGAGATTCCGAGAGGATTGGTTCCCCAAGATCAAAACTTCAGAATCCGTCAAATTTTGGACGGGTTCTTTCTTCTATCATCCCGACGTGCCTTTTCCTAAAAAGGCCGTCGGGGTTCCACCTTTTGTGAACTCCGCCGCCGTTCCCCAGGATAACTGGGGAACAGAAGCCGTCCAAGTTCTGCCGCCAGATCTGCTAAAGATCAAGCGGCGCATCGCCAAGCTCACCTCCATGGATCCGCCTCTAACCGGCATGGACACGGTTCTATGCTGGCTGATTAGGCGGATCCAGCCACTAGCCAACCACAGCGGCCGTTTCCTGTGTGAATACACGGGAGTCAACGATCCGATGCGGACATCCGCCAAGGATTGGCCCGCAAAGGAACTTAGGCGGCGCATCAACCAGTTGGTCGCATCGCGCGACCAATACACAGAGAGTCGGCCAATGTACACGGCCGAAAATCCGGTTCCCAAGGTAATTTTTCAGTCATTTGGGTACAGTTCTATTTTATCTCGGATTTCCTAGCTCCTGATTTTGATCTTACTTGTTCGACAGTTCGAGGATCTTTCAGATTCGGACTTGGTGTCTGAGGCTGAGCTGGACGCGCTGCGCACCGCCGCTACAGGTGGACGCAAGCGCAAGAAGATAACTTCCTCGGACGAAATTATCGATCTTGACGGAATCCCCGTCGCCACCTCCAGGTTCTTTCTTCTGGAAATTTCTTTTATGGGAACTTTTTTCATCCATCTTCGGTGTTTTGACCTTTTCCGGGTTTTTATGTTTTTAGCCTGCCACCTTCCACCCTGAAGCCGAAGAAGCTGAAGAAACACAAGGTTTCTTCCAGCCGAGGCAGCCAACCTTCTCCCGCCGTCGCCCCTGACACGCCAAGCACGATGGCGGAAGAGCCTACTTCAGCCCCCACCACCAAGCCCCCAGAGCCCAGCCAGCCCATTGTGTCCGACCCGGACACGAGGGAAAGGGCGGCCCCAGAGGTGGAAAAATTAACTCGGACTTTCGACGAGGAAATTCCCACCTTTGACAAGGATTTCAAAGCTATCAATGACGGCTTGGACGCAGCCGGGAATCTCTTCGCGGAATACGCGAAAGAGTTCAAAGAAAACTTGGCAGGTTTGCAGCGCATGAGCCAGGTATATAACTCTAGCCCCCAAGCATTAATTAAAATGCGTGCTTTTTTGCTTTGATGCTTTTTGTACTCATTCTTCTCCTTGCAATGTTTCAGCAAACCTCCGAAGCCATCAACAGGGAAGTTTTCAGGAAGCTTACCATCAAGAATAAAGAAGTTAGAAGTCTTCTCTCTATTCTTGAAGAAAGGGAAGCAGAGCTGGAATCAGCTAAGCTCGCATTGTCGGAAACACAAGGTAAACATTTTCCTCCTGAAATTTCCAATTCAATTATTTGCCTAAGTTTTTTCCGAGGAGCTGGCTAACTCGGATTTTTCCCTTGCTTTTCAGCTGCATTAGCTGAGGCTAAACAAGCAGCAGAAGATTCTGGCAATGCCGAAATTCTCCGCAAGGAGAATGTTGAGCTTCACAAGAACCTTGTGAAAGCACAACAAGACTTGGAAGCCAGTAATCTGGCCCTTGGAGTTTCTAATTCCAAGGCTTCCGAGCAGGCGGAGAAGGACAAATCCACCATTTGGGATTTGACCGACGCTCTGAACCTTCGCCTGGAGGAAGTTTCCGAGATCGACAAGCTCATCGGTAAATCTCTTATTCATTTGTCGCCTTTCCAAGTTTTACTTGCTCTGTTTTCCATCTAACTTTTTTAGGTATTTTACTGGAAAAAACAGGCGATACCCCAGATGGCACTCGGATTGCAGGCATCCGAGCTTTCGGGAAGACATGGAATTTGATCAAGGCTGCTGCAACGCAGCTGGTGGACAAGTTTCTTCCCGAAAAATCTGGGGAGTGCTCGGAGGTTGAAAAACTTCCGGGTGCCATCATGGAGGTGGCGGAGTCTAAGGAATCTCTCCTTCGCTCCGCTGCACGGGGTGGTGCGCGCATGGCTCTTGGCCTCATGCGCATGCACTACCCTAGTGCTAAATCCTGGCGCGTGGCGTCCGGTGTCCCTCAAGGATACACGGATATGCAGCGAAACACCATCTTTGGTGAAGTCAAAGGCCACGCCACCCAGATTGCCTCCATGGTAAATATCTCCGTCAACTATCCAGAAGCGGAGATCCCTCCAATCCCCGAAGACGAAAGCAGCGAGGAGGAGTCAGATGCTTGAAGGGTTACCTGGAACCTGGATAGAAAAAATAGACAATAGGAGCATTACTGTTATTTTAATGTAATCCAAAATGTAATGCTTCTTTTGTATGAATGAAACTTCCGTCTGTTGCAGTTTAAATTATGAAATTCTTTGCAAGTTTTTTGGGTTTTGATCATTCCTTTATCTTCTAAGTTCTCTGGTGTGTATGTTTTAACTGTCCTTAGTGTTTGAAATGGCTCAAATAGCAATATGAATCTTCATGCCGAGTAACTGGGGACGAACCAAGCAGTTTTGAAACTCGGAAACATGGATCATGCTAAAGGCATTTTTACTAACTAGTTCCAGTAACCCAACACACACACAATCAGATAAGACTTAGAGAATTCAAGGAAAGTTTTAAGTGAAACTTGGGCACACAGGCAATTCAAGTTTCCTTAGCCGTTAACAGGCTGAAAATCATTCAGTTTTGTAACGCCGAGTACGCAAGCACAATTCGGGTTAACGTTGAGCAATTTGTAAGATCATTCGGAAATAGATGAGGCGGAAACACTTTACACTTATAAAGAATATGGATGACAGCATTCCGACAACTTTATTTCATGATCTCAAAAGATGTTTACATAGAATTGAACTTAGTACGAAAAGGTACATAACTTTCTAGACGTTCCCAGGCTTCCGCAATCCACTTGACTTTGTCGAATTTTTTCAGCAGCTTGTAGAGTGGTAAGGTTTTATCCCCCAGCCGACTGATAAATCTGCTGACGGCTGCAGCGGAACCCGTCAATCTTTGGACATCTTTTACACATGTAGGTTTTGAGATGTTCAAGATTGCCTTGATCTTTTCCGGCACTACTACAGAATTGCCTACCAGTGACAGGCCCAAAAGACCCACTAGTGACGGGCACGGTGCCTGTCACCGGTAACTAGTCACTGGTAGTAAGCTACTAGTGACACGCAAGCGCCTGTCACTAGTAATCTGTTTACTAGTGACAGGCAAGCGCCTGTCACTAGTAATCTGTTTACTAGTGACAGTTGTTTATGTGTGCCCGTCACTAGTAGTTTTCACATATGGCACTTGTACCTCATCACACTTAGCACTGAGGTCATTTTCTAGTTTGATATAACTAGTATATATTTTAGCAATAAAAAAATATTACAAATAAAAATAATCTTGCATTTGCACATTGATAACACAATATGATCACTTACACTTAGTGGTAACGAATATATGATCGTAAGTATTACAAAGTTGAATTAACATCGATAGCACAATATCGAGAACAATATGCTGTCATTTGAAAACATGCAACACCTAAAACAATAAATGTCCCACCCTTCCACCATGTGCTTCCTAGTACTCTTCAGCTCCAGCCTACTCACAATCGTAGCCTGAAAAAAAAAACCAAAGGTACTTTGAGAAAAAGCATGATATATTGGTTCTAACGAGAGCATTCATGTCATATTGACATGACATCGTGCAATATGGGCAATAAGTCAGCTGCATTTAATAGAGAAGCCATGAGGTAGTTACTGTTACGTTGGAACATGTGGACAGATACTATGTATCACGATCAAATGTTTTATCAGAACATGAAGTTGGGCATCCTTGTCTGCAGGTAATTCCAGTGTGGATGTTCCTGTCAATAAGGGATGACCACGGCTAGAAATTACAGCCTTGTCATGACTCATGGGTGACCTACCTTGTCACATGCATTCACTTCTACACTTTACCAGTTTCATAATACTGATATCATGACTAATGGACAAAGAAAATGCCACATCAAGAATATTTGGATCAACAGAGTGATATACAGTCTTTCATACCTAGCAGGCCATAATATGCTAATACACGTACCCAAGTCCTTCTGTACCTCCAATGGAACGAGCATTATGTTCTGGTCATGCACTATAGCACTATAATGGATATGCACAAGCTTATACTGACATATGCTGCTAATAAGGGGTTTATGTATATCCGTGCTCAAGGTGATCCTAAGCTTGTCTCTAACCAGTTCGTGGTTATACCTTTTGTATTGCACATAGCCTCCCCCGTGTTCTTCCATGGAATGGCCAAATAGATTTCTGCTTGTTGTGTAGTTCATTCTGAAAGCATTAAGCTACACAAAGAAACACCATGGTGAGCAATATTTCTTAATATATATTACTCGAATCCATTGGCTTCTCCACAAGAAAATGTCACAGGAAATAAGATGAGCATCACAACCAAAAATTTAAACCATCAAACTTTTCTATAGTATACTATATAGTATACGAGTTTTTGAATTTGGATTTACCACACAGTTTCACAGCCTTTCCGCGAATAAGACTTTTGGAATGTGCCATTCCTCTGACCAGAACTCATATTTCTTCTTCACGTAGATGGTTTCTTTTCCTTCACTCCCTAATTACCTCACACTATTCATTCCTGTTTTCCTATCCTGCCCGTTACAGTTTTGTAAAAGAAGTACACCAAAGAACTGCAGTAGTACACCAAAGAACTGCAGTAGATGTATTTCCATCTACCTCATCTTCTACACCAAAGAACTTCAGTAGTAACTAATGGAGAATTACTCTCCAGTTTAAATAGTGTTGGTATGTTCCTGTCCCTCCCCAAAACTGGCGCTCATCCCACTACTCAAGAACTGCTTTCTGTTGCCATTTTGGTGATTATTTTGCACAACACAAAGTTGATGTCAGGCCATGATTAGAAATTTTATGGTGCTTTTGTCAACAAGGGATCCATTGGACGTTATTATATCATCTAGCCAGGTTTCTTCCATCATTATATTGACTATGTTTTCATCACTGGGACATTATGATAGCTGAATATCACAACAATGTTAAGACAACAGGCACTGCACCGCAGTGTCAGGGATCTTTTGTTTGATATTAGCTCATATTTTATACACATAAAGGCCTACTTAAATTGCAAAACGAGAGTTCTTGTGCGGGATTCCTTATCATTGCAGTGCAGGATGTATATATTCCTATGTCGGTTGTCTGCACTTTGATTCATTGGTGCTAGCCTGCCACAGCTCTGTCAAGCAGTTTTCCCTACTGGTTTGCAGCCAAGCTGAGCAAGTCTCTGATTTTTTCCATTAGTGCATCCACAATGCCCCGACGCTAATATAGCAATTAAGCTATGCAGATTAGTGCCAGCAGCTGTATTTTTTTTGCAGGCGTCCAGGCGCCGAACTCTTAATTAGGTATCGATGCTGGAATTAGATCTAACGGCCGCCTGGATTCACCACCTTGCATCTCGGCGCTTGCGGACTATGGACTTTGAAGCTGCTGGACACTTCGGGACAAATTCACCGTGCTGGCAAAAGTGCTCCACCTTCTGACATTGGGTAGTCAGGTTTTGTAGTCTCCATGTGGCATACCTCCACTTCAAAAACTTGTTTGTATTGTCGCTTCACAGCCTGGGAGCAAACTACTGCTAGAATTAAATATAGGCAATTTACTAACTCGGCAGCCTATACACTAAATCAACTATCCATCTAATCAGTTGTTGTATAATTCAAAGTTTTCAATTCCTCTAACCCGAACAAACGATCTTCGGAGACTAACACCAACCAGAGAACTCACTTAGAAAAAGGGAGAGAACGAGAAATTATTGTCTCATCAGTCAACAACAAAGGAACATACATGTATGATGGGGACGTATCCGGTGCAAATGGGCTAGTAGTAGTGCAGC
The DNA here is from genome assembly GCA_028641055.1 of Alopecurus myosuroides. Taxonomy (NCBI): domain Eukaryota; kingdom Viridiplantae; phylum Streptophyta; class Magnoliopsida; order Poales; family Poaceae; genus Alopecurus; species Alopecurus myosuroides. The sequence continues at coordinate 8,067 of JAPCYS010003826.1, read as the reverse complement.
GACATGAGATATTTTTGTTCAGACCAAGCTCCAGACATGTGCATCTTCACTTATTTTCTTGTATACTTTTCGAGATGAGTTTGATGAAATGGGTTACACAATCAGATTGTTGGGCTCATATTCGAATGAGTGAAAATAAATAATGATTTTTAACTCAGCGTTGGTCATACTACTAGCTTGTTCTTTAGATCCATGGCTAACTCCAACGATTTAGTGAAGAGACTTGTGTGTGAAATCGGTTGAATGTATCTTAGATCAAGGGGCTTTCTGCATATGCAAGTGTCGGTGGGTCGACTTTTAACATCTGGCCATTGGTAGATGATCTAGTGGTAGTGTAACATCTGGCCATTCAGAAACACAACTGAATTGGCAGCAAGAGCGTAGGGGAAGATAAGTTCACCTCTTGGATCTGAAGTTCGAGCTATTTCATGGTTGCGGGCTCCATCACCAGCACCAATTGCTGCTTGGTATGTGCTAATAACCAGCCTTGACACCTGCCACAATGACAATCAAAATATTGCAATGCAACCAACAGAGTAAATAAGATGAGTTCATCAATACAACCAACAGAGTGAACAGAGTAAATGACCTGAAGAAAAGGAAGAAAAATCAGTTCTAGTACCTTATACATGAACCGAATTTATTAGTTCGGAAACAATCAAAACATTTTGTTATATCTAATTTGTCTTCTCTCCTTCCAGAACTCAATGCAATGCAAGGTTGTCCCTGCCAAATGGTTGATTGACCTTAGCTATGACTAAAGGTTGCCTCCTCCCCACACGAAACCAAGGATTTTGTTTAGAATATCCTTCCTCAAGAACTGGTCTTCCTGAAATATATTTAGTTTTCAATTATGGTGTACAAAAGACTTGCCCATGGACTTGACAACAGTGTTTGACAATCAAATATAAACTCACTTCTAGTGACGTTTTTTTCTCACCAATGATAACACAATACGAGCAGAGGTCATTGATGCAACTTCTTCAGTAGCATGCTATATGTTGCTATGATGATTTTTCCAACGTCATCTTCGTAGAGATAATAAGGCCCTAATATGCAGCGGAGGATTCAGCCTGGAAAGCACACTTCAAGTGTTCAGTTCTTCTAGGAGAACATAACTTTGGATAGTTCATTTAAATTTTTGAAATTGTATAATATACATGTACCATATTATCAAGAGGCACACAAAAAATTACAACTGAACCAACCGAACAAATTAGGCAGAACCAAGAATTCAAAATAACAGTCTAGCTGTCTCAATGATATACACTAATAGTCTAGAAAATTTAGATCATCCATGAGCAAAAAATCCATGTGAACTGAAACATAAATGGTCTGCAAAATAAACTAACAACAACGTGGTATATGCTTTAAAAACTACAACTGTGAGCATAATAAATTTGGACTTACAGAGGTTTAAGCTATGCATCCAAACAAACTACAACCGTGAGCATGATCAATTTTGAATGCAACGGTTTAAGCTATGCATCCAAACAAACTACCGTGAGCATAATCAAGGTCTTGAGCTCATTGACCTTGGCCTGCATGAAGCACCGATGAATTTTACAGATGGACAGATTGCCGGGACAACTAAGCCATATTTTCCTTTAGCGATCGATCATGTTATGGTCAGCTAGACATATTTGATGAACTCGTAAATTCGCCCCTGCATCGGTTCTAATTGCAGGAAATACATGACCGGACACAGGACATAGAGGGGAGAGGGGGACAAACCGTCGATGCCGGCAGATCGGCAGTCCTCCATCGATGGAGGCAGAGGGGAAAATAAATAACGGCAGTCCCGGCGACAGCGGCGACAACCAGCAGCAGCCCCGGCGTGGGCGGCGTCGGGGCCGTGCGACGGCGGCGTAGGCGGCGTGGGACCTTGCAGTGCGCCATCGGCGGGGAGGCCTTGTGGCGCGGCTTCGGCGGTGAGGCCTTGCGGCGCGGCGTCGGCATCGGCGGGGAGACCTTTCAGCGTGGCGTCGGCGGGCAGAATTGGCGGCGTCGTTGGCAGGGAGACATGAGGGCTACAAGAGAACTTGGGATATGGCTCGGGAGAAAACTTCCCGATGCAAAATTTTAGGATCGTGGCCATCAAAAGATCAAAAGTATCGTGGCCAAGTCCACTAGATTAGCCTCCGTGACTTTTTTGTTTGCCTCCAGTTTATTTATTTTTTGTTCCCGCTGGATATTTGGTTCAGGCTAGTATATTTTGGTTCACGTATACAACAACGAATTTTCAACAAAAAATCAGCAAAAATAATGCAAATTTATAACATCTCTAAGAATTCTATTGGAGATATTGGTCAATCTATCACGCTAGATCCAGCCGCGGTCGCTAGGAGGTAGGAGCTGCTGGTTTTGCAGCAATATATTTTATTTATATTCTTTTTTATCAATATATTAGATTGAAAATTAATAATGTGATGCGGGTAGTTTGGTATGAACCTGACCAGTGACAGGCAAGTTTACTAACCCGTCACTAATATTACGTGAAATTACCGGTGACGGGCGATGGATACTCTACTGTCACTAGTATGTTCTACACACGCATGTCTAGATTTACCAATGACAGGCGTATTGCTGCCTGTCGCTGATACATGTTACCAGTGACGGGCATATTTTTGCATGTCACTAATGTGCTGGTGGCTATAAGCTATTCTGCAGTAGTGCGGGTTAACTTCTATTCCTCTGTGGGAAACAATGAAACCCAGAAGTTTTCCTGAGGGAACCCCGAATACGCACTTAGATGGATTCAACTTCATCTTGTAAGTGCGCAAATTTTCGAAAGTTTCTCGCAAATCCTCAAGGAGTGTATCTTTTTCCTTGGTTACGACAGCGATATCGTCCACGTAAACATGGACGTTTCTGCCAATTTGACTATGCAAACAGCGTTGCATGCAACGCTGGTAGGTTGCACCTGCGTTCTTCAGGCCAAAAGGCATGGTTATGTAATAGTACGTCCCATACGGGGTTATAAAAGAAGTCTTGATTTGATCTTCCTTTTTCATGCGTATTTGGTGGTACCCGGAGTATGCATCCAAAAAGCATAAAAGCTCGGAGCCTGCAGTGGCATCTATTATTTGATCGATTCGCGGCAATGCGAACCTGTCTTTCGGACACAACTTGTTCAATCCTGTGTAATCTATACACATTCTAAGAGCAGTGGTGTCTTTCTTCGGCATTAATACCGGATTTGCGGACCAATCAGTATGGATTACTTCCTTGATGAAATCCGCTGCTAAAAGCCGGATAATTTCCTTGCCAATAGCCTTCCGTCTTCTTCCGTCAAATCGACGGAGACCTTGTTTGACGGGTTTTGATCCGGGAATAACCTTGAGTTGGTGCTCAGCAAGTTCCCTGGGTACGCCTGGCATGTCAGCTGGACACCAGGCAAAAATATCCCAGTTCTCACGGAGGAACTTGATGAGCTCGCCTTCCTATTTGTCAGTCATCCCAGTCCCTACGACGACGAATTTTGTCGGATCTTTGGGATCTAGGATTACCTGTCTTGTATTCTCGGACGCCTTGAAGCTATCTGTTGGCTTCCGAGTTTCTTTTCCTGCCGGCATCTCTTTCGGCGATACCTCCTTGGCTAATTCCTTCAGTTCCTCCTTCGCTATAACTCTTTGAGCGCAAAGGGCGTTTTCTTTTTCCAACTCGTTTGCCAGCTTGAAATCACCGGCAATGGTGATTACTCCTCCTTTGGGTCCTGGCATCTTCAGCTTGTTGTAGATATAGCAAGATCTTGCCATAAATTTGGCGAAAGCCGGACGTCCGAGTATTGCGTGATACACGCTTTCGAACGGCACTACTTCGAAGGATACTTTTTCCTGCCGGAAGTGATCTTTATCTCCGAAGGTGACATCTAGGGAAATTTCTCCTAGGGATCGTGCTTGCCTGCCAGGAACAATGCCATGGAAGCGTATATTGCTGTAGTTGAGCTAGGACTCGGAGATCTTCAAGTGCTTCAGCGTATCCAGATACATTATATTGATGCTGGATCTCCATCCATCAGCACTCTTCTTAGCCTAGTGTTTTGAACAATAGGGCTTACAACAAGAGCTTGTGTGCCGGGTTCAGGGATATTTCCGGGATGATCAGACTGATCCCAGATTATTGGTGTGTTGGAGTACTTCAAGAATTTCGGGGTTGCCGGAACAACCGCGTTTATTTCTCGAAGTGTTCTTTTGGCCAGCTTTGCTGACGGGGTTGCTAAGAAAGTTAACATTGCTTCTCCGTCAACTCTCGGAAATTTGGGTTCGCCTTTTCGCTGTTGTTCCTGGATTTTGTCATCAGTGTCCGATTCACTGTCTTCTTTTTCAGCTTCTGGCTTTGTTTGGCAGGTTTCCTTTGGAACCCTTCCCCTTATTTCCGGATCCTGCGTTGCCTTTCATAGCTTGTTTAGCCGGCATTGCGCGTTTGTGTGGGTTGGTTTCCCAAATTGCGAGTGGTGGACGCAGTGTTCCGACTTAATTCTCTCCCATTCTTTGGGAGTGTAATTGATTGGATCTGGACTGCGGCCTTTCCACTTATTCACCTTTTCTCCTCCAAAGGCTATGTTGACCTCCTTGGGCTTTGTCGTTGACTCTGGAGTTCCTTTTTTGTCAGAACGAGGGGTTTTCTTGGCGAGTATTAGTGACTCAATATTGCCTCCTCTTGCTGATATCATCTTCGGCTGCAGCATGCTCATTGGCGGTTGTAAGCATAGATCCGAGATCTTTGTGCTGTTTAGAAACAACCATGAACGGTACGAGTCCGGGTTTTAGGCCATTGACGAAAGCATGCATTGCTTGTACGTCAGTTACTCCAGAGCAACTATTCTTCATTGCAGTCCATCTGGAGATGAAATCCACGTATGGTTCGTCCTCAAATTGGGTGCAACGGTTCAGCTGGTTGATGCTATTTGGGCGTTTGTATGTTCCCCCGAAAATGCTGAGTGAATACTCTCGCCATATCATCCCAACTGTCGACAGTTCTTGATGGTAAACCATTGATCCAATCTCTGGCTCCGTCTAGCAACATTAGGGGAAGAAACTTGACAGCTTCCAGGTCTGTCCCATTGTTGATTTGGACGGATGTATAATAATCTGAGAGCCAGGTATCCGGGTTTGTACTGCCGGTATACTTTTGGTAGGTTGGACCAACTTTGGCGAAGCCAGAATGCAGGGTTATCCTTCGGATCCTGTCAGTAAAACACTTAGGACCAAAGTATAGATCATCCTTTTCTGCTCTATCAATGTGTGCAGAATATCTCCCCTGAATGGACAGAAGGGATCTGCTCCTTTCTTTTCCATTGTTGCGCGGACGCGCTTTTCCGAGGTTATCTCTATCTCTTCCGTGTTCACGTCCTTTAGGCGGAGTTCTGCTTCTATGCCTTTCCTTATCCTTAGGAGGTGTCCGGGATCTTTCACGTCTGTGAGGTATATCATATCTTCCAGCTTTTTCAGCTGGGTTTCTCGGAGGTGCCATTATTTTGCTGTCATTCCGGTGTTTGTCTTCCCGATCGTGTGGTTTGTATCCATCTTTCGGGAGATGAGGTCCGGTTCTAGACGCTGCGTCCCGGTTGTCGGGGTTTTTCTTGTCCTTTCTCGGATCCTCTTTTTTATCCGAATCTCCGGGTTCTTCCGGTCCAGGTGCTCCAGCAGCGCAAGTAACTGTTTTGCAGAGGCGGAATTATCATGCAGCCTCCCTGATCGCTCTTGGCCTCGCTGCTGCTGCTGTAATGCTTTCCTAGGAAAGCATACACCCCTTGGAGTTTTTCCCCGTTGGAGTACAGATCGTTGTTTAGGATGGCGAACGCTGCTTCCGCGTTTTCTGCTGCGGTTTTGTATATTGGTTCGCCCTTGGCATCTTTGCCGTTTAACTGCTTTTGCCAAGATGGGTTATAGAACTTTTCTTTTGGCGGCAGTTCTTCCGGTCTTGCGATTCCGGGTAACCTTGTAGGTTTTAAGGCAGATCTATGCTTTCTCTCGTACTCCTCTATTTCTTCCTTCATGACTTTGATGTCATTATGGGTTTGTTGGAGATGTTGCCGAGATCTAAGCAGATGTTGCTGTTGCCGTTGGAAAGCTTGTCTCCTGGCTTCCAGCATCTCAGGGGGTTCATCTGGTCCCACTGGTGTTTGTAATAGCTTTTGCTCTTCCAGTTCTGTCATTGGCGGAGCAGTGATTTCCTTAGATTTCTTTTCCGCGGGCTTTGTGCCGCTAATATCTCCAACTTCCAGGTTTTCATCAGCGAGATCGGCTGATTTTTCTTCCGGAGTTTGTATTGGTGTTTTTTAGATGCACGGTGCTTTTTCTTGGAAGAAGGAGGTTTTTTGACAGGCTCATCTTCTGTCATCTCCTTAACATTGGGTAATATCGGAGAAGTTTCTCCGTCTTCTCTCTCTTCCACTGGCGGAGGGGTTTTAGGGCTTTCCTGGCTGTCGGCACCCGTTGTATCTGCTGGCTTTGCCATTAGTACTTCATGGAATCCCTCTTGAAAGGACTTAACCTTTCGTACGAAAGCATCCTCGTCTTCGTCTTCGGAGTCGAAGTTATCCGATCCGGTTTCCGACTCCAATCTCGCCTCAATGGCGGCAAGCACGGACTCTGCTTCCGAGTTCATCGTCTGGTTGACGGATATCGGATCTTCCGTCTCTGTGACGGGTATTTGTTCTTCCGTCTCTACGACGGGTAGGTTGTTGTCTGCCTTGCACGGGATTTCCGTCATCCGTGTTTTCAGCGATTTCGGATTGCACCATGCCCGATGAAGTGTGTATCACTGTTTTGTCGGCGATCTGAGCAGAATCCGAGATCATAGTCGTCTTCGATTGGGTATAGGGCGGGTGGGATAAATTTACTTCCACCGCAAAACCCCATTGCTTCTGCAGTTAGTCCGATAAAGATGTTAGCAGATCCAATCGGTAACACGCAGGCACTTACCAGGTGGTTTTGCGCCGGTATGTAGGATCCGTTGTCGAGGAAGCGCCCGACGTCGTTGTCGAATTCCAAGCTTCCGACAGTAATCGATCTTCCAATTCCGCCGAGTATCCCAGATCGGAATTTCACGCCTGACGTCGTTTGCCCCACGGTGGGCGCCAACTGTCGAGACATCATAGTAGTTTTCATAGACGGGGGTGCCATGAGACTACGGTAGAGACGTGGGGTAACGGGATAGCGTAGTAACACAGAACACGGGATTTTACCCAGGTTCGGTACGTCGCGACAGTACGGCGTACCTACCCTGCTGCACTTCTCACTAATTGGGACTAAAGCCCGTATAACAGGGTTACAATGTGAGGGAATAGATCTAGCTACTCGACGAGGATGAGCTTCTCGGCGAGTTGCGTAGAGCTTGAACTTGTGTCTAACTTGTGCCTTGTTTAATCTATCTCCCGTCCGGCTTTATATAATAGCCGGATTAGGGCTTACAGAGCAGGAAACCTAGAAGACTACGTTTAACTTGTAACTTGGAAAGCAAGGAATCCGTCTTCTCCTCCAAGCCAGATCACGCGGGCCATGATCCGGGTTCTTCTAGAATCCGGCTTCTGCGCGTCGGACTACTGGGCCGCCCAATGGACCTAAGCCCATTACCATGTAGGCCACCCTGGCAGTCCGGCTCTTTGTCTACCATCTTCTATACCCCTATTCAGTATATATCCGACATCCACCATATAAGCATATTGCATTTTATAAGCGTATAAAGGATGTCTTGTTGAGTACATTCAAATGTACTCACATTGGTTTCGCCCCTGACTATTTACTTGGCAGACGATGAGGAGATGCCACCGGAGGAGGAGGACGAGGAAGAGTACTATTCCAAAAATTATGCGAACTAGGCCCGGCTCCCGGTCAGCAGCCTGTTGGTGAAGGCGTGACATGGGCTATCTACGTTATCTTTATTTCCGCTGTGTGTTGTGAGACATTTGCCTGTCCTGCGTGACAGCTGTTAAGACTTGGTCATGTGACCATTGGCTTGTAAAACTATTTTATTCGTGTAATGGATAATGTATCTGTGTACCAACTTCTTATGTTGTTCACGACTGAAATTCTTTGAATCGTGAATGTATGCATATGAGGG
>JAPCYS010000301.1:0-21216 GCA_028641055.1 Alopecurus myosuroides | reverse complement strand
TCCCGTTGGAAGATCCAAGTTTGCACTTTTATTTTTGTCACAATACCTGTTTTGCCACAGACTGTCTGTTTAGCCAGTTTTGGCATAACTTTTTGGATCTGTATCCATTTTGGTCAAATCAAATTTTTTTGAGTATCCTATGAGTAGATCTAACCATAGGACTTGGTCTTACATCAACGCCAGTTACCAAATGGAAATGACATCCATTTTGGTAAAGACCAGTAGGCTTTTCTAGACTTTTTATAAGGAGTTTAAAAATGATTTTTGAAGCAAATCCAATTGGATGAGTTTTGGTATTGACTAGATCTATCTTATAATAGCTTAGATTAATTTTTGAGGATCTATATTATTTTTGATGGACAGATCTAGAAACAGCAGCTTTTCTGTTTTGTTTTCTTTGTTTGTTTTTGTTTGGAATCAATGTGTGTTTGTTTTAATATTGCTTCCTAACTTGTATAGAGTTGTTAGGACTTGTTATTAAGTTGTTTTCTTGCAGTAAATCCACCTTAGAAAGTGTGTGCATGTTTGGAAAGTCAAATGGACCTAGGAATAGCATTTGTCAATTTCTAGTTTTATTTATTTGGATATCATGTGAACCAAATCTTTGTATGTTTGTTTTTACCTAAGTTGTGCCATGATTGAGTGGAGTCCAGTACCATTTTGGTAATGTTATTTCTATGTTATTATCTCTGTTAACTTGCATGTTATCTTGTAGCAAAGCATGAGTACCATTTGTTATTTTCCTAGTTTTATTATTTGGATTGTTGTGTGGGCAAATCCTTGTAGATTTGTTGTACCTAGATTTTTGTTATGGTTATGATAGATCCAGTACCACTTTGGTACTGTTATTTCTCTGTTATTATCTCTATTAGCTTACACCTTATTTTATAGCAAAGCATGTGTAACATTTGTTGTTTGTTTTCTAGTACTTATTTGACTAGTTGTGTGAGCAAATCTTTGTGTGGTTGTGCACCTAAGTTTTTTATGTCTTTAAGTTTATTACAGTACCATTTTGGTACTGATATTAGGATGGTAGTATCTCTGTTAGGTTGCACTTGATTTTATGGAGATGCATGTGTAGCATTTGTTTGCTTGTTTGCACTTTATTATTTTCACTAGTATTATTTTCACTAGTATGAATAGCCGTGTATGGTTTGCTTGGTTAGATTAATTTGTCATGTGTGACCAGAGGCTTTGTTACCTCTTATTACCTTGGTATTAGTGGGCCCATAACCCACTGGTCCCATTGCATCTTGGTTGTGGATGAAAATCCCCAACCATGCACATGTGAGAAATTGACATGTTCTAATTATATGATAGAGTGCTATTTTTCCACCATGGAAAATATATTTGGTTGTTTTCACTTATTAAAGTGAGAATTTTATTTCTTATCAGAAGATACTAGTATGTTAGATGTGACCCACTTGTTAGATATTCCTTAGGAGTATCATGTTAAGAAATGATTCACTATTGAGTGCTAAATTAAATTGTTTGCAAATAAACTAAATTCCTTGTGATTGATAGATTGTTTGTGAATGATTGTAAATTGAGTGTTTGGATTTTGAAAGATTTAGATGACTTTCCTTTAAGTGCATAGCTACTGGTTGTGTAAGTTATACCTTGCTTGCTTGCTAGTAATTGATTAAAGAAAACAAAAATTGCTAGAGTTAATTTATGCATGCTTAATAGTTGATTCATGGAATTATTTTGATATTCTTGCTTCCTAGCATGAGTAGGATTTGTGTACTGTTATGAGGTACATTTATATTCATTACTTGCTTGTTTAGGTTTAAGCATCATGATAGCATTGTTTGCTTCTATAGTGTTGAACTAGTGTCACCACTAGAAAATGGTGGTTTTTGCTATAGTATTGTCATCTTTTATTTTATGAGTGTATGAGTTTATTATATCATTTTTAGGAAGTTATTACTTCTGTTATGATGCCATGAATTATTTATTTGCATGTGCTATGGTTGTAGATTAATAATTATCTCTTATAGGATGCTTGTGTAGAAATTCCCATACTAGTATGCTATTAGTGCAGTCCTGTTTTTATGCTTGTTTGGTAGGAATATTATCTTGAGTGATGATTGTGTTTTAGATTATTTTTATGACATGATTCATTGGTTATTAGCTACTGGTTTTTTGCTAAATTTTCATGATTGATGGATTCCATAACTTCAAGTAAACATTAGTGTAGTAAATAAATAGTCTATTCAATTGGTGTGTGTATACCTGCTGTTTGAATATTCTGTGAGTGTGTACCTTAGCATGAGTGTCATACTTGTGTTATTTGTTGTGCTAGTGTTGTTGTTGTGTTTAGGAGTATTTTGTGAACTAAGCATCCAAACTAATCATAAACTTATTAAGCGACAATTGCTTGTGTGTTGCTAATACCCACTGCCATGGGTATTGTTCTGTCTGTTTGTTTTTACCTTAGTAACCTAACCTTTTGCACCCACAAGCTATATTTTTAGCTTCTTAGATATCTTATTATGAGAGTGGTACACCACTCCATATGTGGTATGTAAGATGTGGGATATGGTTTCCTAAACCATATGTGTGCCTGACGGTAGTTTTGGACCGTGAGCGTTATGTGAGACAGTTTTCGCGTCATCTTTTCGAGAGAACTCGTGAGTGATTTTTGTTGCTGTATGTGTGCTTAGCTTAGTTGTTTGACTTTTAGACCTGAGAGTGTGTCTTTTATTCTTTTACGACGCTAGAAAACGAAGAAGAAGCAGTTGTGGAACTGTGCGTCAAGTTCAAGATACTTCAAGGCCAGGGACATTAAGAGATTTAAGGCAAGCCATCCTGATGCTTGCTGTTATAATACACTTATGATTATCTATCATGCATGTTTTACATCTGAGATGCTATACAAAACTTTGTTTGCAAAAACTATTTTTGGGTGAAAACTACTTCTATGTATATACTATGTCATTAGTTGATACTTGGTGCTACCAAGCCCATAAGCCACCATATGGTATTTATTACCATCACAAATATTAGTCCCTAAGTGGACACCTTAAAATTGTGTTTTTACAAAACAAAGGCTTTATGGAAAACCCGGAGAAAAGGCGGATCCTTATTCTCCGGAGAAATGTGGAAGTGGTCATTTTTGGGAAAATGGTGTTTTCAAAAATGACACATAACCTAGTCTTTGCCGGACAACCTTTACCGTACCGCCACCCTACCCCAACATGGGCACGGGGCTTAACTGGAAGTTTGTTCTTGTTAGTGTGTGTTCTATCTCAATTGCTATAAGGGACGTCGTACCCTCGAACCGAATGTCGTCAAAACTCCCAATGTTGAGACATAAAGAGTGAGGGATTAAGTTCTCCTCCGGTCGTATCGGTTGAGTCTCCTGTCTAGGCGGGGAGCCGGGGAGATTATACTCGACTGAAGAGATAGGCATATTCTAGCTTGAACATAGTGGAAAGTTAAGATCAGTTATCTGATGTTCTACATACTGTTGTTATAGTCCGTGGTTGTTCACGGCAGGTATACTGGATCTGGTGGGTGTGTACACCTCTGCAGAGTACAACTTTTTCGAAGAAGCCGCGTCCTCGGATATGGACAGTTGAATGACCATGTAGCTAGCATTGTGTCAATGTTTGCAAAAGGATGTTTTCAAAAGGTGTTGAACTTGGGAAGTTCGAAAAGAAAGGAAATTTTGTACCATGGAGATACCAATGATAGAAAGCCAGAAGTTGTTTTACAAAACAAAAAGTTTTGCAAATAAAAACTTTTCTACTCTAAGCAAGAATTCTGGAAACTGATTCCAAGAAGTTTTGCAAAGGGAAAATATTCGTTTAGACAAAGTTTTACAAAAACCTCTTGTACATGTGATATCTACAAGAGAAATGAAACTATATTATTTTCTTCTGAAGTATCTTCTTCAACGAAGATACAGATTAATTTGACTGCAACTGTGGTGTCATCCTATATGAACACCATTGATAGTGAACCCTATTTATAGCCTACCTATTCCACCATATAAGCATACTTGCATATTTGGTAAGTTACATGATGGATGTCTTGCTGAGTACATTCAAATGTACTCATTATGGTTTCGCCCCTGGTGTCTACTTGCCAGACTTTGAGAACGAATCTCAGAAGAAGATCTATGAAGAGGAGTACGGAGCTGATGGCTTTGCGAACTAGGATCGTCTCCGGGTCAGCAGCCTGTAGGTGAAGGCGTGACTTGGGCTCTACCGCGTTATGAGTGTGTTTAGTCTTCCGCTGTGTGTGTTGTGTGTTGTCCTGCGTGACAACCGTGTAGTCTTGGTCATGTGACCATGTGTCCTTGTATGTGTTTGTACAACCGTTAATGGATATTGTATCTGTGTACCAGGTTGATATGTTGTTCACGACTGAATTCCTGGGATCGTGAATGTATGCATATCGAGGGCGTCCTTGAACAGTGGTTTGAAGGGCGGGCCCTACAATTATACCAGAGAGCACTTCAGATCTAAACAAAATGTAGTTCAAGTCAAATCAGAGAAAAGTTCAGGACCATACTGATAGCAGTTCAGCCATACACATAATACAGTTCAAGTGCCAAAAAGAAAGTAGTTCAAACAATACAGAGAAAAGTTCGATGCCCGTACACAAGGAAGTTCAACCGAGAAGTTCATATGTATGTCGAGAGAAGTTCAGTACTCTATTTTTTCATAAATAGATAGGCATTGACTATCTCCTTTCAAAGCAGCAAACTCACATGATTTGAAAGTCGGATAAGTGACCAAATAATGTTTTAACATGCAAAAAAAGGATTAACCAAACTTTAACCACGAAAATAACCCACTTAGAAATAGATTTTTAAGTTTTTGTTTACCGGTGAAATCAGTAAATTTAATAGATGTGTCTTTTCATCCCAAATATTTTTGAGTGGTAATTGACCTAAAACGTACAAAGTAGGAGAAATTTATCGCTATTTTAGTAAATACTAATCACGAAAACTCCGTCGACAGTACGCAGAAATATACCGAGAAGTTCACTCGTATGTCGAGGGAAGTCTAAATAATCCATTGGGTGGCCAGATATTTTTTCAAAACGCAAATTAGGTTTGATCGAACTTTGACCGCGAAAATAACCCATTTAGAAATCGAAATTTTAGTTTTTGGTTACCGGTAAAAACTGGTAGATTTAATAGATATGTCTTTTTAGTGTGAATGTTTTGAGTGGTCATTGACCTAAAACGGGCAATGTATGAGAAATTTATCATTGTTTTAGTAAATACTATTAATGAAAACTCCGTCGTTAGTACATAGACATATACCGAGAAGTTCACTCGTGTGTCAAGGAAAGTACATATAATCCGTTTTTTAGTTGGTACACATAGAAAAACAAGGGTATTAAAATTGTCATCTCAAGTGCAGAATAACTTCGGCAGTACAAACTCATCAAACGAGAAGTTCACTAATCTGTTTTTTCATAAATCGATAGTTTTCGACTTTCTCTTTACAACGCAACAAAAATCACTCGTTTGGAGATCGGATGAGTGGCCAAATGATTTTTTTGAACATGCAAAGTAAGGTTGACCGAACTTTGACCGCGAAAATAACCCACTTAGAAATTGATTTTTCAGTTTTTTTGTTACCGGTGAAACCGGTAGATTGAATAAATGTGTCTTTTCATCCCGAACGATTTGAGTGCTCATTGAGCTAAAACTGATAATGTATGGGAAAGTTATCACTGTTTTAGTACACACAAATCACGAAAACTCCGTCCGGCAGTACAGAAACATATACCGAGAAATTCATACGTGAGTCATGTGAAGTTGACACGTGTGTTGAGGGAATTCCAAATAAACCATTTTCTACGTAATACACACAGGAAAAATAAGGGCATTAAAATAATTGTCTAAATTGCGGAATCCCGTCAGTAGAACCAACTCATCAACCTCGAAGTTCACATGTATGTCGAGAGAAGTTCAACACTCTATTTTTTCATATATATATATATATATATATATATATATATATATATATATATGTACTCTCTGACTCTCTCTTTTCAACAGAACAAAAATCACTCGATTTGGAGGTCGAATGAGTGGCCAAATGATTTTTTGAACATGCAAAATAAGGTTGACTGAACTTTGACCGCAAAAATAACCCACTTAGAAATTGATTTTTGAGTTTTTCGTTGCTGGTGAAACCGGTAGATTGAATACATATGTCTTTTCAGCCCGAATGATTTGAGTGTCTATTGAGCTAAAACGGATAATGTATGAGAAAGTTATCAGTGTTTTAGTAAACAGAAATCACAAAAACTCCGTCCGGCAGTACACAAACATATACCGGAAAGTTCATACATGGGTCATGTGAAGTTCACACGTGTGTCGAGTGAATTCTAAATAATCAATTTTCTACGCGATACACATAGAAAAAACAAGGGAAATTAAAATTATTATCTAAATTGCTGAATTCAATTGCTGGCACAAACGTTTTTTGTATCCGAAATGTCACGCAGAACGTATTTTTAAATATTTTCTCAACCGTAAATCAGAACGATTCAAATGAGACAAAAGTTTTTGCTTGGCTTTCTGGCACATTTGGCTTCAAAGAAATGCTGCATTTTCAGGCATGAGATACCCTCTTTTACTAAGTGGAAGGGTGGTTTTGTTCATGATGTTTTGCTGCTTAGGCACAGATGTAAAGCTGTAGTCCAGAACAGTCTGCTAGATTGGGTTAAGGCTCTGCCTTAGGTTTTGAGGTCTCACCTTCTTGGTGGACTTTCTATAGTGTTTTTGTACATATGGTTACTCTCTTGTAAGATCTTTTAGTTTTAATAAAGGTGGGATGTTGTGGGGCTTTTGCCTCACAGTCTTAAGGTTTCAAAAAAATACTCTATTTTACTACGTTACAGATTATTATATTTTTGAAATTGAATTTAATCGGTGATGAATTAAATAAAACAGTAGAACATAAAAAGATGCGGAATTTGAACATCTTTCCAACGGCATATCGTTTGAATCATTATAATTTACGGTTGGGAAAATATTAAAAAAAATATGTTCTACGTGTCATTTCGCTGATCATGATTTTTAGAAATAAAAAAACACTATGGCGAATTTGAAAAAAAGTGACAAAATGAAAAAGATGCGTGATTTTACTAGCTTTTCAACGGTATATCATTTTCTCAATTCTGATAAACGGTTAAAAAATATCCAAAAAAATATGTTCACATCCGTTTTTACCAGATTTGAGAATTTTTTAAATTGTTTAAATATGGTTACGAATTTGAAAACCTACGTGAGACAAGGAAAGATGCGGACTTTCATTAGTTTTTCAACGGTATATCATTTGCTCAATTCTGATAAACGGTTAAAAATTTATTATTGTTTTAGTAAATAGAAATCACGAAAACTCCGTCGGGCAGTACACATACGTATACCGGGAAGTTCACGAGTGTGTCGAGTGAAGTTCAATATCCTATTTTTATACTACATTACAAATTATTATATTTTTGAAATTGAATTTAATCGATAATGAATTAAATAAAACCGTAGAAGAGAAAGGGTTGAAATTTCAACAGCTTTCTAACGACACATCATTTGAATCGTTCTGATTTACGGTTGACAAAATATTTGAAAAATACGTTCTGCGTGACATTTCGATGATCATGTTTTTTAGAAATAAAAAAAAATAACCATAACGAACTAAAAAAATGTGGCAAAATGAAAAAGATGCGTAATTTCACTACCTTTTCAACGGTATCTCATTTGCTCAATTCTGATAAAGGTTAAAAAATATCCAAAAAATACGCTCACAGCGGTTTTTACCAGATTTCAGTATTTTTAAAATTGTTTAAAAATGGTTATGAATTTGAAAATCTACGTGAGACAACGAAAGATGCGGAATTCCACTAGCTCTTCAACGATATATCATTTGCTCAATTCTGATAAACGGTTAAAAATTTATTGTTGTTTTAGTAAATGCAAATCACAAAAATTCCGTCAGGTAATACACATACGTATACCGGGAAGTTCACGAGTGTGTCGAGTGAACTTCAATACTCTATTTTTATACTCTGTTACAGATTAGTATATTTTTGAAATTGAATTTAATTGGTGATAAATGAAATAAACCGTAGAAGAGAAAAAGTTGCGGAATTTCAACAGCTTTCTAACGGCATATTATCTGGATTGTTCCGATTTACGGTTGAGAAAATATTTAACAAATACGTTCTTCGTGACATTGCGCTGATCATGTTTTTTAGAAATAAAAATAACCGTAAAGAATTTGAAAAAAGTGACAGAATGAAAATGATGCTTAATTTCACTAGCTTTTCAACGGTACATCATTTGCTCAATTCTGATAAACGGTTAAAAAATATCCTAAAAATACGTTCAGAGTAGTTTTTATCAGATTTAATTATTTTTTTAATTGTTTAAAAATAGCTACGAATTTGAAAACCAACGTGAGAGAAGGACATATGCGGAATTTTACTAGCTTTTGAACGGTATATCATTTGCTCAATTACGATAAACAGTTAAAAAGTTATTGTTGTTTTCGTAAACACAAAACACGAACACTCCGTCGGGCAGTACACATACGTATATCGGAAAGTTCACGAGTGTGTCGAGTGATGTTCAGTACACTATTTTTTATACTACGTTACAGATTATTTATTTTTGAAATTGAATTTAATCGGTGATGAAATAAAGAAAACCTCTGAAGAGAAAAAGTTGTGGAATTTCAAGAGCTTTCCAACGACATATCATTTGAATCGTTCTGTTTTACGGTTGAGAAAATATTTAAAAAATACAACATGTGTGACGTTTCGTTGATCATGTTTTTTAGAAATAAAAAAATAACCGTGACGAATTTGAAAAAAGTGACAAAATGAAAAAAATGCATAATTTCACTAGCTTTTCAACGGTATATCATTTTCTCAATTCTGATAAACGGTTAAAAAAATATCCAAAAATTATGTTCATAGGAGTTTTTACCATATTTGTGTATTTTTTTAAAAATTGTTTAAAAATGGTTACGGATTTGAAAACCTACGTGAGACAAGGAAAGATGCGGAATTTCACTAGCTTTTCAACGGTATATCATTTGCTCAATTCCGATAACGGTTAAAAGTTTATTGTTGTTTTAGTAAACACAAATCACGAAAACTGCGTCGGGCAGTACACATACATATAACGGGAAGTTCACGAGTGTGTCGAGTGAAGTTCAATACTCTATTTTCTATACTACGTAACAGATTGATATATTTTTGAAATTGAATTTAATCGATGATGAATTAAAGGAAACAATGGAAGAGAAAAAGTTACGGAATTTCAACAGCTTTTCAGCGGCATATCATTTGAATCGTTCCGATTTATGGTTGAGAAAATATTTTTAAAATACGTTCTACGTGACATTTCGGTGATCATATTTTTTAGAAATAAAAAAAATAGCCGTAACGAATTTTTAAAATGTGACAAAATGAAAAAGATGCGTAATTTCACTAGTTTTTCAACGGTATATCATTTGCTCAATTCTGATAAACGGTTAAAAAATATCAAAAAATACGTTCAGAGCAGTTTTTACCAGATTTGAGTATTTTTTTTAATTGTTTAAAAATGGTTACGAATTTGAAAACCTACGCGAGACAAGGAAAGATGTGGAATTTCACTAGGTCAACGGTATATCATTTGCTCAATTCGGATAAACGGTTAAAAAATAACGTTAAAATTACTGCACTAAGCTGTCCCTACATCGGGGTAGTTCTGTGTTTTTCTGTGAGAGGTTCAGAATTGGTTGTAGGGCACTATTCTACACCTGGTTGTAGGATAGCTCGCATGTATACCAATTTGAAGAATGGTGTTCTGTAGGATAGCTTCCCCAAGAAGTACAACATAAATAAGTATGACTTTGAATGTAAGTGCACAAGAACGGGATCATTGCTTTTCCTAGCACAAGAAAGCATAAAACAAATTTTGAGTAGAACAAAAGGTACAAGGAAGACATAAAGAGGTTAAAACAAACAAATCATTGGCAAGAAACAAGGCAATATTCGAGCAATGTCCAATGTAAATATGATCAATAAATTTAACACAAATTATTATCACTTGTCAAAGAAAGAGATGTATGGAGATATTTCTCGGTGGTAGATGATTTTACACAATCATATTCACAAAACATAAGCATGTGACAACAGATAGGAATAGAAAAACATGCCTAGATAGAGATTCTTGAAGGCTTGAACTAAAAATTTAATTTCAAAAGCACCAAGAAACTCTCACAAACAAGATACCAAAAGAATAAAGACAAAACACATTTAAGAGCAACAAGGCAAGGAAAGCAATTCGTCACAAGATGTAGAAACATTATGAGAGGATGAATTGCTAATACTAGCATAAGGCAATATAGCATTATTAGAAGAGATTGTGCTAGTAACCACATGAGGCTCACAAGATGTTACCTTTGTAGTGATAGCCTCAAAACCTAACTTTAGCTTAGTATGGGATGCTAGAAGATCGTCATGAGATCTTGATAGATTTTCATAGCTTTCTTCAAATTTCCCCCACTTGCTAATCATCAACTCAAGTTGCGCCCTTAGCTCAACATTCTCCTTCAAAAGATGCTTCACAATATGTGGAGTTAGTAGCACAAGCATCATTAAAAATAGAAGAAGACAACTTGGCAAGCTCATTATTCAACCTAGCATTTTCCTCAATTAGATTAGCATTGCCAACAACAAATTCAACCTTTTCCTTTTTAAGCACTTTATATTTAGCAATAGTATTGTCACGTGCTTTAGTGAGATAGGCTGTTTGTTCATTATTGAGCTCATCAATAGAGTCAAGTTTCTCATCAAGAGTAACTTGGAGCTCATACTCTTCCTCAAGAGACATAGTGAGGGATACCTTTTCATTAGCATCATTTATTTCCTTATCTCCCTTCTTCTCAATAATTTTTGCGCTATTAATAGCAAAAGCCAAAATCTCACCCAAAGGAGAGATAGCTTTACTACCTTTAGGGAGATCAAGAAGAACCAACTCACCCTTCTCCATTAAATAGACATCGTCATACTCTCCATATGTCAAATAGGTGCACCAACAACTTATGCTAAGCAAGAAAAGTAACAAGGTGATAGCAAGATATATAACTTCAAGCATGAAGGCTATCACAATATAAATTGCATAAGTAAAAAACCTGGGGTATAGAAATAACCGAAGCACACGGAGATGATGATGTATTCCCAGTTCCTCCTTTTTACGGGAGTACGTATTGATGGAGGGGTGTGAGCTCACCACAATGTCCTATTCAAAGCGACAAAGGCCTCACCCTATTCTCCGATGAACCTCACCATAAAGGCCTAGTTCACCTTCCACTATTGGCAAACTTCAATCGAGGCACGCATCCACAACTTAATTGGAGGCTCTCGATGTCACCACAATCTTGGGGCACGCATCCGCAACTCAATTGGAGGCTCCCAAGAACACCAAAAGTCGTCTAGGGTCCAAGACCCAAGAGTAACAAGTCCAGAAACTTTCACTTCCATGAATCCTCGTGGAGAGAGGAAACAAATGCAACTGATGCAAATGGCAATAGCACAAGTTCTCAAATCCTCCACTCTCAAATTCCAACAAAGATTCGAATTCTTATGGCGTAATTAGAGAGGAAGAACAATGGAGGAGAAACACCAAGAACTCCAACATCAAGATCTACTAGGTTTCCCTCACTAAGAAGGAAGATGGGTTGGTGGAAATGTAGATCTAGATCTCGTCTCTCTTTTCCCCCAAACATATGCAAGAATCATGGGAGGAAATGAGCGAAGAGCAAGCTTTCCAAGGTCAACAATGGTGGAGAGAGAGAGAGAGAGAGAGAGAGAGGAAAATTCGTGCTTAGAAAACCTATCTCTTTGGGGAAGAAGAAGGCCTTTTATAGGTCCCTACTCCAGCCTGAAGATCATAGACTCCGGCCTGAACTATAGAGTCAAGGCACTCTCCGGACCCTATACAATGGGTGAAACCATTGGAGAAACCCCTGGAGGTGTCCTGGGGCCAGAGACTCTGGACCTAAGACCGGAGATTCCGGCAAGGCCGGAGATTCCGGCCTACGCAAAACTATAGAAACACCAATACTAAAATGCCCATAACGTTTGCGTCCGGACTCCGTTTTCGGTGTTCTTGGGCTCGTTGAAATTGCAACCAAAAGTAATACAAGAATATGCATACAAAAATAATTTTCCAATAATGGAAATGAAAACAAAAATGTAGAAAGGTTTAACCTCTCTAAAAGGAACAACCGGTAAAACCTCCAACACCGAAAATGCACATAACATTTGCGAATGAACTCCGAATGAGGTGAATCCAATTGGGTTGGAAAGTTAACAAAAATAGTATCTAAAAAGTAATGGATAAGTTACCACACATGGAATATGTGGGAACATTCTCAAAGCTGAACCGGATATTTTCACCACCAAAAACGCAACTACTTTTTCTTACCAAAACCGTTTTCGATAAACCTTGGCTTGTCATGAAGATCACAAAAATCACCAAAAACCATTGGAGATAAAATCCAAGTAATAACCAAGAAATATGATATGCAAGTATGCAAAGGTTTGAGCTCTCCACAATGATTCTATCAAGTTACTCACTTGAGAGCCCCTCTTGATAGTACGACTATCGATCCTATAAGCCGGTCGCCAAGAGCATGAGACCGGTAAAATAGAAAACCTATAAAGATCATACCTTTGCCTTGAGAATTCCACTTGATCTAGATGATGACGATATTGACTCTCTCAAGTTGGAACATCTTTCTTGATGTCGCTTTGCGCGGCGAAGACACATAGATTGCTCCCCCATACGCCACTATGGGAGAGGCTCTCTTAAGTACATCTTCACTTGGCCATAATCTCCAAATGAGTGGCAAGCATCAAGCATAGGATTTCTTCAAGATGCTTCACTTGAGCTTCCACGTCAAGCTTGATGACGAACACCGCTTGACGACATAGACCATGGGCTATATGAAAACAAATGGTGCATGCCCATAGAAAGATACCTAACCACACATAGAGATGCCACACACATATATCATGGGTTAGTTCACAACGCTATAAGGAACAACTCTTACCATATCACGAGATACGTAATACACTTGGTACATCTTGTAGCTTTCTATGTTGATCACAAGCATGATCAACCTATATCTTTTCTCCTTTCTTAATTTGAGGATGTCTTGAAGATAATCATGAAAGACCACCTAATCCATTTCTTCAAGACATACTTGCGATATGCACAACTCTATATATGACCATTATTCATATAAATCCTTGAATATAACAATGGTTATTATGAAAGCTAATAGAGTTCAACACATGAACTCCAAACTTTCCTATGGACAGGATCTACAAGGGTAAGTCAATGCAAAAATTAGTACATAAGGATTGTCATTAGTTACCAAAACCACACATGGGGGCACCATGCTTTTTCAATTGTGCATGTGGAAACCCAATGTAAGAGACGACAATTAGTTGGTAGGCGTCCAAGGCTCCAACCAGGAATGGAAAGGACCCTTAGAGCAACTCCAACGCGCCGACCCATTTGGTTCGTTTGCGTCTGAATCCATCCGCGCGGGGCAAAACCACAGCCCATCGTGCGCGACCCATTTAAAGAATCCAGACAGATGGCCGGTTTGCCATCCGTTTTTACCCATTCCTGGCTCATATTTGGTACAGAAATGCGTCGGTGCGTACGCGCCCGGATGTTTTTGTTGTCCCGTCAATTCTCTCCCTAGTTCTATCATGGCCCGTCTCTCTGTGGCACGCCAAGGACACTCTGACGCTTTCACTCCCGCCTCCTAGCTCGAAACACCCCATGGACGCCCTCGTCGCCATCGCTGCCGAAGACGATCAGGTCCCCACCCCTCCTGTCGCATCCGATCTGTTGGACGACGTCCCCGCCGCATCCAAAAAGAAGTCGAAAAAATAGCTCACCCCGGCGGAGAGGGTGCCGGAGTCCCAGAAGCGCGGCGACCAAAGGAAGAGGCAGGTCGCTATGAAGGCTGCTCGGGCCATTGAACCAGATGTCGGGCCCTTGCGGCGAGCGTAGGAAGCGGCCATCACCTACAAAGCTTTGCTTTCTGGCGCCCAAGGTGGTACCCTGACAACCCTCCGCATGCTAGGCATCGTCGCCAGCCGAAAGTTGTTGCGGCGGCGGCCGCTGATACGTCCATTTTGCATCACTATTTTATATTGTTATTTTCTATAATTCATCGATATATTTCATGTTATGATGCATTACTTATGTTATTTCATCTTAGTTTGCATGTTCCATAAATTTTGGAGAATAAACACCGGGACCAGAAATCTGATGGAAAAAAGCATCGTCAAGTTACCCTATTTCAGAAGATCAGAAGAAGAAGGAGGGCATCAGGGATGTCTTAGAAGTCCATAAGAGGGATCTAGCCACGAGGAGACCCGGAGCGGGCCACAGGGGGCCCACACCATGGGGTGGCGCCCCCTGGCCGCACCACCGGGTGGTGTGGCCACCCTGGCCCACCTCTGGTCGCCCCCTTTCGCGTACTTGACCCCCAGGAAACCCTAAGACCCAGGGAATCATCGAAGAAATATTCCGCCGCCACCTCGGGGCAGAAAATAACAGAGATAGAATAGCTCTCCGACAGGGAGAAATCTGCCGGGAAAATTCCTCCCCGGAGAGGGGGAATCATCGCCATCGTCACCGCCATCACTCCGGGCATCATCAAGATCGTCATCGTCATTATTATCACCACCAGCACCATCACCATCACTGTACACCTTCATCCCGATGTAATGATTAGGGTTCTATATCGTTGTTCTTCACTAGATCTCTCTCCCGGTGTGAATTACTAGTTAGTAGTTGATGCTTGTGAGATTTCTCGGTGTTTACACTCTATGACCAAATTTTTATTCACCATTATATCACCTTTCGTTATGATCCATATGATGTCTTGTGAGTAGTTCGTTTAGTTCTTGAGTACATGGGAGAAGTCATGATGTTAGTAGTGGAATTATGTTGAAGTAATATCTAGTGGTTTGATATTTAAGTTGTGGTGTTATTCTTCTAGTGGTTTCATGTGAACATCGACTACATGACACTTCACCTTTATGGGCCTAGGAGGATGCATTGCGTATTTGGCTACTAATTTTGGGGTTGCTGGAGTGACAGAAACCTAAACTCCGATTAGGAAACCGATGCACGAGGGAGTGTAGCATCCCAGAGTTTAAGGTTGTGGTTAGATTTATCTTAATTACTTTCTTTTATTTACGGATGCTTACAAGGGGTATAATCACAAGTATGTATTAGTCCTAGTTGGGCGGTGCATTAGCATAGGTTCACCCACACAACACCTATCAAAACAATAAATATTAATCAACTGTATGAAACGAAAGCACTTGACAAAATCCCCATGTGTCCTCAAGAACGTTTGGTAATCATAAGTAGAACAACCGGCTTGTCCTTTTATCTCAAAAGAATTGGGCCACTCGCTGCAATTATATTTACTGACTTTTATTTACTCGCACTTTATTTATCTGCTATATCAAAAACCACCAAAAACCTGTTTGCTAGTGTTTACAGTGAATCCTCTATCCAACCTACTTGTCAACACCCTCTGCTCCTCGTTGGGTTTGACACTCTTATTTATCTAAAGTACTACGATACACCCCCTATACTTGTGGGTCATCAAGACTATTTTTTGGCGCCGTTTCCGGGGAGTGAAGCACTATTGGTAAGTGGAATTGGTAAGAGAAACTTTTACTGTCAGTGTTGTTTTTATTTCTGTCTGTTGTTTTATTTCATTATGGAGAATTATTTTGGTTCTATGTTTAGGGGTACTACTACTGTTACTGCTAGGGTAGTAGGTGACCCGTTATCTGCTGAATTGGATCCTTATAAAATACCTATGGAAATTGTTGGCCGTGTTATGAATAACTGCTATTATGGAGATGGAACTGTCCATCCCGGTGATCATTTGCTCTTTATACATGAATTATGTGAGTTATTCAGGTGTGCAGGTATTACAATGGATCAAGTTAAAAGGAAATTATTCTCTTTATCGTTGAAAGGTAGAGCTGCTGAATGGTTTAAATTACTGAAGAATGGTGAATTTATTGGATGAGAGGAAATTGTACCTCTCTTTTATTCTAAATTCTATCCTCCCAGTGAAATTCATAAAGACCGGAATCAAATATATAATTTCTAGCCTCATGATAGAGAGAGTATTGCCCAAGCTTGGGGGAGAATAAAGTTATTAATGCTTAAATGTCCCGTTCATGAGCTCTCGAGTAATATTGTTATAAATATGTTTTATGCAAGGATTTCTCTTCATGATAATGATTTATTGGATGCTTTTTGTTCTTGATCATTGAAGGAAGAAGCTAAATGGGATTTTCTTGACCGTATTCAAGAAAACACTGAAGGATGGGAGAATGACAAAGGTAGAAAGTCAGGTATAAATTATGATTATGAATGCATTAAAAAAATTATGGGAACTGATGATTTCTATAATGTTAGTGTTGTTTGTGGTCTTGATTCTCAAATATTTGCAAATTTTCTTAAATCCTTTGTTTACTATCTTGATATTCCTAAAAAGGAGTTGACCAAGTACCATGAACCTTATAAAGATATTGTTCCTGCTAGAAATATAGAAGTGCATGTTGTTAATCCTGCTGTGCCTGAGCCTTATATTGAGAAAATGCCTTTCCCTGCTAAGGTAAAATAACACTCTATTGTAGCTAATGTGGTTAACAAGAGTATAAATAAATCTATTGAACCTAATGAACAAATAACTGTTGAACCTGAATTAGCAATAGTGAAAGACCTTGTCCGTGGGATTGTAGAAGATGAACATATTGTCTTTTGTGAGGATGCTTCCAATATTGTTTCACATCCAAATAGACCTAAGAAAACTAGTGTGTCTGTCCTTTCTGTTAAGATTGGTGATCGTTGCTATTATGGGTTGTGTGATATTGGTGCAAGTTCTAGTGCTATTCCTTATGAGCTTTATAAAGAAATCATGCATGAAATTGGCTCTTGTGAGCTTGAAGATATTGATGTGGTTATTCATCTTGCTAATAGAGAAACTATCTTTCCGATTGGCATTGTTAGGGATGTGGATTTTTTATGTGTAAAACTAATTATCCTACTGATTTTCTAGTGCTTGGTAAGGCTTCTAGTAAAACTTGTCCTATTATTTTTGGTAGACCTTTCTTGAACACTTGTGGTGCTATTATAGATTGTAAGATGGAGAAAATATTGACTAGATTTGATGGAACATCTTATGAGTTTAATTTCTCCAAATTTGCTAGAGCTCCTTATGAATCTGAATTGCCTAATGAGAATTTTAGAGTTGAACAACTTTCCTCTATTGCTCTTGCTCCTAACAATCCTTTGCAGCAATATATGGAGGACCATGAAAGTGAGGTCTTTATGGAAGAGAGAAATAAGATTTACGATATTCTTCTTCGTCAACCGGTGATACTGAAACATAATTTACATGTGGAGGACTTGGGTACCACATCACCACCCAGGGAGGATCCTGTTTTTGATTTAAAACCTTTGCCTGATGATATTAAATATGCTTATGTTGATGATAATAAAATATATCATGTTATTATTAGTTCTAAACTTTCAGGTGAAGAAGAGGAAAGATTATTGGGAATATTGAAGAAACACCATGGAGCTATTGGATATACTCTTGATGATTTGAAAGGGATTTCTCCCTCTATATGTCAGCATGTTATTAATATTGAACCTGATGCAAAGCTAGTAGTTGAACATCAATGTCGTTTAATTCCTAAGATGAAGGAAGTGGTAAGTAATGAGGTACTAAAACTCCTTGATGATGGCATTATTTTTCCTATTCCTGATAGTAGATGGGTGAGCCCTATGCATTGTGTCCCTAAGAAGGGAGGAATGACTGTTGTGCCTAATGAAAATAATGACCTTATTCCTCAAAGAGTAGTAGTTGGTTATAGAATGTGCATTGATTTTAGGAAGGTTAATAAAGTTACTAAGAAATATCATTATCCTTTGCATTTTATTGATCAAATCCTAGAGAGGCTGTCTAAGAAAACTCATTTTTGCTTTCTTGATGGTTATTCTGGGTTTTCTCAAATTTCTGTTAGGAAGCAAGATCAAGAGAAAACAACCTTTACTTATCCTTATGGTACTTATGCTTATAGACGTATGCCTTTTGGTTTGTGTAATGCTCCCGTTAAGTTTCAAAGATGCTGGTCTGCTATTTTCATGGTTTCTGTGAAGAAATTGTAGAAGTATTCATGGACAATTTCTCTGTCTATGGAACTTCTTTTGGTAACTGCTTGTGCAATCTTGATAGAGTTTTGCAGAGATGTGAGGGAACTAATATTGTTCTTAATTGGGAGAAATGTCACTTTATGGTGAATGAAGGAATTGTTCTAGGGCATAAAATTTCTGAAAGAGGTATTGAAGTTAACAAAGCTAAAGTTGAAGCGATAGAGGAAATGCCCTGTACCAGGGATGTTAAAGGTATTCGTAGTGTTCTTGGTCATGCTGGTTTTATAGGAGGTTTATTAAAGATTTCTCTAAAATATCAAAACCTCTTACCAATCTTCTTCAAAAATACACACCTTTTGTTTTTCATGATGATTGTAAGGAAGCTTTTGAAACTTTAAAGAAGGCTTTAACTACTGCTCCAATTGTTCAACCACCTGATTGGAATCTACCTTTTAAAATTATGTGTGATGCTAGTGATTTTGCTGTGGGTGATGTTCTTGGACAGTGAGCAGACAAGAAATTGAATGTTATTCATTATGCTAGTAAGACTCTTGATGCTGCTCTAAAAAATTATGCTACTACTGAAAAAGAGTTCTTATCTCTAGTTTTTGCTTGTGATAAGTTTAGACCTTATATTATTGATTCAAAAGTTACTATTCATACTGATCATGCTGCTATTTGACACCTCATGGAAAATAAAGGTGCTAAGCCTAGGCTTATTAGATGGGTGTTTCTTTTACAAGAGTTTGATTTGCATATTTCGGATAGGAAGGGTGCTGAAAATCTTGTTGCTGATAACTTGTCTAGATTGGAAAACATTGCTTATGACCCTATTCCTGTTAATGATAGTTTTACAAATGAACAGTTGGCTGCAATAAAGCTAAAATCTCAGGATAGTCCATGGTATGCATATCATGCTAACTTTATTGTTTCCAAGTATTTGCCTCCAACATTTACAGCTCAACAAAGAAGAAAATTATTTTATGATTTGAGGCATTACTTTTGGGATGACCCACACTTATATAAAGAAGGATAGGATGGTATTATGAGAAGATGTGTTCCATATCATGAACAAC
Organism: Alopecurus myosuroides; assembly: GCA_028641055.1. Taxonomy (NCBI): domain Eukaryota; kingdom Viridiplantae; phylum Streptophyta; class Magnoliopsida; order Poales; family Poaceae; genus Alopecurus; species Alopecurus myosuroides. Next base: position 1,896 of record JAPCYS010000301.1, on the reverse strand, counting down.
GTGAAATATTGAGAAAGTTCCATGGTAGTGCTTACAGAGGACATCACGCTGGAGATAGAACCGCACAGAAGGTTCTACAATCCAGTTTCTATTGGCCTACTCTCTTTAAAGATGCACGTAAATTTGTTTTATCTTATGATGAATGTCAAAGAGTTGGTAATATTTCTAGATGTAATGAAATTCCTATGAGTTATTCTCTTGTTATTGAACCTTTTGATTGTTGGGGATTAGATTTTATGGGTCTGTTTCCTCCTTTGAATGATTACACTCATATTCTTGTTGTTGTTGATTATGTTACTAAATGGGTAGAAGTTATACCTACAAAAAGTGCTGATGGTGAGACCTCCTTAAAAATGCTTAAAGATGTTATTTTCCCTAGGTATGGTGTGCCTAGATATCTTATGTCTGATGGAATTTCTCACTTTATTCATGGTGGTTTTAGAAAAACCCTTGCTAAATATGATGTTAATCATAGAATTGCCTCAGCTTATCATCCTCAAACTAGTGGGAAAGTAGAATTATCAAATAGAGAAATCAAATCTATCTTGCAAAAGACTATTAATAAATCTAGGAAAAATTGGTCTGATAAGTTGAATGATGCTTTATGGGATTATAGAACTGCTTATAAAAATCCTATGGGTATGTCTCCTTATAAAATGGTTTATGAAAAAGCTTGTCACTTGCCTTTTGAATTAGAACACAAAGCTTATTAGGCAGTGAAAGAACTTAATAAAGATTTTTAAACTTGCTGGTAAGAAAAGAATGTTATATTTGAGTTCTCTAGATGAATGGAGATGTGAAGCCTATGAAAATGCTAGGCTCTTTAAAGAGAAAGTCAAACAATGGCATGATAGGAGAATTCTTAAAAGAGAGTTTCATGTTGGTGAGAAAGCTCTATCGTATAGGTCTCGTCTCGGATTTTTTGCAGGAAAATTACTCTCGAGATGGGAAGGACCTTATGTTATTGAAGAAGTGTATCGTTCGGGTGCAATCAAAATTGCTTCCCTCAAAGATAACACTACACAAGTGGTAAATGGACAAAGACTCAAACATTATATTTCTGGGGATTCTTATGATAAAGATGTTGATACTATTCAAGTAATGACTCCGGAGAAGTTTATTAGAGGGAAGATTCCAAAATATGGAGAGTCAGTTTTCGAATAGGTAACAATTTTGTTAAAAAAAAGTTCGCGTATCGCTTTCCAACTTTTAAATTATTCATATATGGAAAATATAAAAATATCGAGCCTAAGAATGGTAGGAGATGGTGCCCGAGGGCACCACACGACCTGGTGACACGGGCCCACCTCTAGGTGCGCCACCCTATGGTGTGGGCGCCCCGGAGCCCCTCTCCAACCCGTTTTCACACATCACCTTCCTTTCGTTATACATGTTTCTGCTATTTAATCCCCCGGACCCCCTGAGGTCCGTATTTCGTTTTCTCGTCGTGTTTTTGTTTCGATCTGTTTCTGCCAGGTTACATATTTAGATTTAGAGCCACGATGTCCTCCTCTGGACCTCCCAAAGACAGTTTCTTTGTGAACATCGTCAACCCGTACATGAATGAGTTGAAGATTCATCCCGTTGCTGAGGATGGTTGAAGATGTATCCCAAGGCCTAAAGATGGGGTTGAAGTCTGGAAGTTAGGATGGAAGAGCTGGAGCAATAAATCTTTAGGTACAAGAAGATGGCGGAGCGTGAAGTGGACATCATCCACAAAATAAAGACAAAACTGATCGCCGAGCACAAGAAGGAGATTTTAAAGCTTTGGGAGGAGATCTTCTCACTCATCGAGACCGCCAACAAATTACAAGCACAACTCTACGATGTGCAGAATCGGAACTGTGAGTATGAAAACAGGTATAAACGTATAAGTTCTACCGCTCAAGGATGGGT
>JAPCYS010002206.1:0-21295 GCA_028641055.1 Alopecurus myosuroides | reverse complement strand
TGTCGTGGGATAATCACGGCAGACGTTACCGGGGGTAACTGATCTTGGGGCAAGACGACACAGGCGTTTGGGAGAGGGTTTAGCTCAGAGGAAAACATGATGGTAATCGATCTGATAGCCGGCAATCAAAGTCGCCGAGTCTCCGATCTTAATATAATAACTCAACTCTCGGGTTACACGGGATGCTCGATATCAAGCGGTATTGCTAGGGTTCTTGGATCTCAATCAACTACTCCTAGGGGTCGGTTTATAAAGCACCCGTACCCCCTGGCTTACCCTCCAAGGCGCACCCTGGATCCTACCCGGACACGGCGCACAAACCCTAGCTTTACTTCACCGTAACCCACAATCCGGGTTACTGGGCCTACAAACTTGGGCCTTCCGAAAGTTTCTTTATCCTTAGCCGGATCCTGCGCAGCGTCCTTTGGGCCGGGTTATTCCTTGGAGTTGGCCTACCGGGTTATTATCCCTCCATCAGTAGTCCACAGAATAGCTTGGGCTTCACGGATCCTTCCTTGAAGCGCTCGCTATTCCCTGTGAGGATACCAAACACACAAGCATATGGAGGCCGGGTTAAGATGCTTTGATAGACAGCTAGGCCTTACTCCATGGTGGCCATATAGTAACCCGGCTTTTCCCCCAAATACTTTGGTTTAATTTTCCAGGTCTAAACCCTAATAAAAATGCCAAGATTCCATACTCGATAATTGACCCTGATATCACGGGGTGGATCTCCTTCTCTTTTTTGTCCAGATACTTTGCTCAATACTTGGAGCATATCTCGCAGAATCCGCGTAGATAGCCACTACCCCACAACTTCCGGTTTCCGGCCGTTGAGATAGACTCACCCTCATCTTATAAATAGTGCTCAGAGGGTGACCTAAAACCCATCGCTCCACTTCAGTTTCCCCTTTCCTTCCTTGATCCTTACGCCCTCGTAACACCACCGCAAGAAGTTCGCGCTCGCCATCGAAGCAAAGCCGCCGCCGGCCGCGCTCGCTCTCGAGGCATCTCGCGCCGCCGTCAAGCTTCTCCGCCGCGCCCTCGTTCCACTCTCCAAGAATCGCAGAAGGACGCTCGAGCCGCGCCGTCCACCGTCGTCGCAATAAACTCCAAGATCTCCCAGTAAGTTCCTTGTATTTGTTTAATTTAGCCTCGCAATTTCTCGATTCATCCCAGATTGAATCTAGGTCAACCCGTGGGCCGTTTTATCCGTCACACCAAATTTAGACGGCTTAGATGCTCGCTAACAACCTGTTTGATGATCACACATCGCCCTCCTACCATTATTAATCACCAATCTCTTAGAAAAATCGTTCGCAAGTTTTCCAATCTAGATCTATTTCACCTCAATCTTCCGCTCTTAATATTGACACCCAGAAAATCCTCCTTTTCCGGTTATTTTGCTTGCAGTAGATACATGGGCAACCATCCGTCTTCCCAAAACACTTTTCCACGTACCAATAACCTCCATGGTTATACTTAATACCCGGATACCTCGCAATCTCCACTTCATGGTGTGATACCCGGATAGTTCTTAGTTTTCACGCTTTCCTGATACCTCAATACTTCCGAGTCTTACTTTCTGTACCTCTTTTTCTTGTGTTTTGCAGGTCGATCCCATGGCTCCCAAAAGGCAAGGGAAGCAGCCGGCCCAGGCGAGGACAACCCAATCCATATCCGCCAATTGGGGGCGATCTACCGTCACCAAGGCCAAACTGGAAGAATTGGCCGAGTTAGGGGTTCTTCCCCCTCAGAAGGACATTCACTAGAGAGCGCCGGGTGACGAGACCCGGCCTACTCCCACCGACGGCGAGGTAATCTGCTTTGTAGAGCACGTGACCCGGGGATTCCGCCCTCCGGGTCACCCTTTCTTTCGCGAAGTCCTGAGCCACTACGCCCTCCGGGTGTTCGACATAGGGCCTAACTCTATGTTGAATATTACCCACTTCATTGTCCTATCCGAGTCATACTTGTGCACTCCGCCGAGTTTGACTCTCTTCATTGAACTGTTCTAGTGCAAGCCGTGCCGCGAAAGCGGCGACGGAGCACTTCTCACATGCGGCGGGGTATCCGTCCAACGCCGTAAAAACTCCCCAATGCCAACCCTCAATCTGAACTCTCATGTCAAGCACTGGCAATTATCCTTCTTCTACTGCCATGACACTTCTCCACCCGGTGAGAAGAGACTGCCGGTTTACTCGGAGGGCCCCCTTGAGCCTTCCGAGTCTTTCAATGCCTTTGCCCCTGACTCAGACAGGGAGGTGATCCTTCCCTTGTTAGCCAAGATAGCCATCCTCTCAGCCCAAGGCCTCCTTGGGCTCAATTTAGTGAAAACATGGGTTGATTTTTGAATCCAACCCAATTCCATCCGCACCAAATTAATGTGCGAGTACTCGGGGCATACCACGGATGCACTCCGATATTCCACCAAGAGCTTCGCGACCGGCGACACCAACAAGACCATCAAGGGCTTCTTGACAGAGAAGCTAGAGGTGATAAAGAACATCGCGGGTTGCCCCCATTTACCCGGGAAAACCCGGCCCCAGCGGTAATATCCGATATTCATAACTTATTTTCACACTTTGACTTGATACAGCTTCTAACCCTTAATTCCATCCTTTTGTCTTAGGCTGATGAGCCTTCTGGAGAGTGGAACCCTCCCCCCTTCCAGAAACCCGGAAGAAGAGGACGAGTCGGCCGACGATAGTGAAGGTACTTACCCGGAACTTGTATTATTTTCACTTGCATCATTTTCCTCCCATTTAACTTTTTCCCACGGACGCACACTCGTTTCGCAGGGCTGGAGGACGAAGGTGAGAACAAGGAGGATGACCCGGAGGCTACCGACTCTGACCAAGAGGCAACAGTTGGAGCCAAGAGGAAGACCAGAGGGGCAGTGTCCAAGGTTCCTTTCTCCTCGTTATCCTCTGAACCTTACTCCTTTGACGTCATGCGACAACTGAACCATCAATTATCGAACTCGTCGTACTTGAAGGATTCTCTTCCAGCCAAGCGCAGAGTAACTCGGAGCTCCCCGGGTGAAGATCCCCTTAACCCGTGCATCTCTACCTCCTCCGTCCATCGTGCCAGTGCTCCTCCGTCTCGTCCTTCCGACTCTCCTCGACGCCAGCCTTCTCCTAACCATCCACGCGCCGGGCAATTCTGGGTTCCGTTAGTGGTCCCTGTGGCGACTTCGTCTGCTTCCAGCGGCGAGCTCCCGCCAGACTACACCGTGAATGCCGGGTAAGTTTTTGCTATATGACTTCTTTTGATGCCTGACAATTTTCAATCACCACTGCTAACCGCCTCCTCTCATCTTTCTTTTAGCACTCAAGTCACCGTCAGTGACCCGGAGAATGTAGAGACGGATAACCATCGGACAGAGGGGCCGACTGAAAACGTAGATGCCGCGACTGGCGGTGACACTGAGAATAACCAGGAACAAGGTCCCTTGGGCGATCCACTTCACCGAGCCACCGGGTTCCCTTCCTCGTCAGAACCAGTGGACGAGGAGATCGAGGTTCTAGATACGAGGATGGGTTCTCCCAACCCGGATACTCAAACCGTCCGGGTCTCGACCCCACGGGCGGGGAGAGCTCCCCCACCAGGCGATCAGGCTACCGGTTCTTCCGGTGCCCAGCCCGAGGACCTGACGTTTACCCAGATGCTCGAAACCCTGCGCACCTTGAGGGCTAATGAAGGAAACATCTTGGGGGCTTTAATAGCCAAACACGAGGTAAATCCGACTAACGCTGCTTGTGTCCTTATCCAGTCCCCAAGTTCCGAGTGAATTGATTCATAATTTGCTTGGGACTTTATGATACAAGCGACTGATAATGTCACATCCTCTTTTGGGGACATGGTTGTAAGGAGAAAGAAAAGACCTAGAATTAGGGACCAACAGAAATTTTTCAGTTGATCCTGTTGTTGTTTCTGAGTTTTTTAAAAAAAACTCCTGATGTAAGCCTGATGTCACCTTTGAGAAATAAAGAGAGGATGGTTATCTTTTGTTCTTGTCACTTTTTGAAACTTGTTAACCTTGGTATTTGATCACCCAAGAAAGAAAACAAGATTTGAAGTTGAAATCTTTAAGGAAAAACCTGATTTTTCCTCACTCTTCCCTATCTATCACATACACTTTTCAACCCCATTTAAATCCTTGAATCCAAACTCTTTTTGTATATTTCTTTGGTTGTCATCCATGTTTATGATATGGAGTTGCTCAACATGCTCAAAGAAATATTTTTGAAGCAGTGGAAATAATGTTTTCATGGATGTTTTTCTGCCTAGTTGAAAAACAGGAAAAAAAGGAAAAACAAGAAAACAGAAGACCACCCCTGTTTCACCCTTGTTTTCATCCACTTCCATATTTTATAAATTCAATTAAAAATATGTTTCTGAAACTAGATCATGTGCTCTTTAAAACCATAACTCCACATTTCCATTTGAAATTTATTTGCTTCACCAAATCAGCACCTACATTCTCTATTCCCTGTCTGTTTTCAGACTTAGGAAAATTCAGTAATCTCTTAACTGAATTTTCTGAAAAACCTGAACCCAAAAACTGACAGTGTGCACCCGATCCCAATCTTCTTGAAATTGTTGTTGTTGATCATCCAGGTGCCAAGCACTGTTGCCAAACCATCTACCCACTATCCTACCTGTCGATTCCGGCCCCTGGTTTCACCTGGGACGCTGCAGAGGCGGAGATCAACTCCATGCCAAGGATGGTGCCCGACGGGCCACTTTGTCATCAGGGCACAGTGATGCTCGTGCTCTGCCCTCTCCTCTCGTTCTAGCCCCTGCAGAACGCATGGTAGGCTTGCCACCCATCCCCCGCATGCGTGCACACGTGCTGGTCGCGCCCTGGGATTCGAGCAAGGTGGCAAATCGCCATGTCTGCCGTGGCGGGCTCCCAAGCACATCCCTCCCGTGACTCCTTCGGTATAAGTACCCATGCACTCCCTCAGCTCGCCACACATCTCCTCCCATCCACCGCACTGTCCCCCACCCGCTCCTCTCTCGAGATGATCCCTCTGTGAGAGCCCGCGGCCTCGCACTTGCCGCTCTGTCCGCGGAGGAAAAATTCCGAGCACTGCCTCCGTCTCTCCCTCTCTCAATCCCTTTATTGCTCCATTTGTTTCCCCTACTCGAGGAACGAATGCCTGACACCATCCCTTGCTCTTTGCATTGCAGAACTGCCGCCGCCGTGCTCGACGCCGTCGGGGACCGCTCGGTGCGCACGAGCAAAGCAGGACGAACCAGGGGTAGCTGCGGCCACGAATCAGTCGCGGAGTCTCCACTGCATCACCTCGTCCCCGAACACCGATTCCAAACGAGCCCAAGGTGAGCCTCTACCCGTACGGGGTCTCCCGAGCTCGCCGGTGTGCTGTTCTGGTCGCGAGGTGGAAGAAAACGTGCAGACCGTCCATCTGCAGATCCACGGCTACGTTCAAATCCTGCGGGTTTTGAGTTACGGCCGTTGGATCTTGATCCAACGTTAACTTACCTGTTCGCGTGCGCGCGAAGGCAAGCTGGGCCGGCCCAGTGCAGCGCGCCCTGGCGCGCAGTGGCCGAAGGCCCGCTAGGCCTGTGCTTTCCGTTTTTATTCTTTTTCAAAACTCCTGAAAACTGCCTAATCACTTTAATCCTGCTAAAAATACTTAAACCCCAAATCTGGCCACTCCAATTTTTACCAGTGTACCTGCATGTTTTCCTAACCACATGCAAGTGGCAGATCCACATTTGCATCCCTGGTTTGGACATGAAAAATCTTGCAATCCAGCCTATCTGAGAGCTTAAACATGCAATAACTTTTTATTTAGGAATCCAATGGAAGTGAGGTTGATCTATCTGGATAGATATTTTTGATCTCTAACCAGATCAGTTGACCTCACATGCACTTGAGTTTCCTATTTAAAATGACATGCAAAATGGTAAACAACCAGAGAGCCACTAAATGAATTTTATGAATTTTTCTAAAATGCTTTTTGAGATAATCCTTTTGGATGAGCTTCTGTATGATTAGATCTATCATATCCTAGGTTTGTGTGATGATTTGAGTTGTAGAATAATTTTGGCACGCATTACAAGTTTTATAGTGTTCTGCCATGTTTTGAATCTCATGTTTATTTATTTTGCTAAGTGTATGAATACCTTGTGTGATCTTACTAGCATGTGTAGGAGTTGTTTTCACTGCCATATGGTTGTTATCTTATAGATCTATCATGTTGGAATGAATATTGTTCATGAAAATGCCATGGTTGCCATGCATGTCCTTCTATATGCCTATTTTCCATTTTCTTAGATTATTAGAGTTGTTTGCCACATGTAATTTTCATGCCATGATTGTTTTCATGCCATGCATGTTTAATATGCCTGTTATGTGTTTGCTTAGCCTCTGGTTGCATGCTTAGTTATGCTTTATTATTAGGTTATGCCTTGCATGTGTATAGAAATGCTTGTTTTCACATCTCATGCGAGTTATTTGTGTTCTAGATTATTTTTCCATACTATGTACTCATTTTGGTGAATGACCAGAGAGTCATCTCACTCTTTATGGCTTTGTATGAGAGTGGTACACCCACTGGACTCATGCCATAAATTTGCTACTTGTCTTGTGAAAGACTATGTCATGCCATGCTTGTTTCTAGTGATTGTTTGAGAGTTTTAGCATTAGTAGCATTATTGTTTTGGGGTGTTTCTTTTAGATGAATGCTTGCTGTATGTGTGCTGTACTAGCTTGTGTTTGTCTTGCCTTGTTCTGATTGAGTGTTTTCTTTTTATCTTCTTACGACGTTAGATAACGAAGAGACTATTGCTCCTGAAGAGGTTTTCTGTAACTCTTGTTTATTTCAAGAGTGTGATCAAGACCAGGACCAAGGCAAGCCATCCTAAATGCTTGCTTCTGTTTTACTTACCATGCATATCTTACTTCTGAAGTTTTACTTAAGTGTTTCAAGTTACTTCTTTCAAAGTAAGACATGGTTTTGCCGCTCTTATAATTGTCGTAGCCACTCCATAATCTTGGTGTTGCCAAGCCCTTAGGAATTTTGGAGCCATACTTAATCAACTTAAGTCCCTTAGTGGACACCTTAACTTGATGTTTTTGGAAACAAAAAGAGTCTTGGAAAAACCCGAGGAAAGGTGGGACCTTGTCCGAGGGAAGAAGGATTGTTTTCAGCTTATTTTCCAAAAATGACACATAACCTAGTCTTCGCCGGACAACCAAGACGTACTGCCACACTACCTCAAAAATGGGTACGGGGTCTAGCTAATTGCTTGTCGGTGTTAGTCCGTGCCTACCTCAAAGTGCTATAGGGGTTAGAGTCCCCCGAACCGAGTTGTCGCCAGGAGGGAGAAACGGGACATTCACAGTGTGGGATTAAGTTCACTACCGGTTGCAGCAATTGGGTCTCCTGCCATGGCGGTGTGTTGTCAGGGGAAACCAGATCGATACGGCTGACTCACTCGGTGCCGGGGAGAACAAACCCAGTTGAAGAGGTAGTCATTTACTAGCACGGACATAGTGTATGGTTAGGACCAGTTTTCCGATGTTTACATACTGTCTCGGACAGTCCGTGGTTGTTCACGGCGGATGTACTGGATCTTGTGGATTGTGTACACCTCTGCAGAGTAAAACTATTCAGAATAGCCGCGCCCTCGGATATGGGCAGTTGAATGGCCATGTAGCTAGTATTGTGTCAATGTTTTCGAAAAGCTGAAAAACTGGTTTATGATGTTGTACCTGGGAGGTACGTGAAAGGGAACAATTGTACCTTTGAGGTACCGGAGAAAGGTTGGTTCGAAAAGGTTGATCTTCCAAAGGATTGTTTTCAAAAGAGTTAAAATTGTTCAACCATGTTGAGTCTTATATTCACCATGGATAGTGCAAGCCTTTAATAAAATAGCCATCCTACTACCACTTGCCATACTTGCATTTTGGGCTGCATTTAGGGTGTCTTGCAGGAGTACATTCAAACGTACTCAGGTTTGGTTTCGTCCCTGGCTATTGTCTTGGTCAGATTTCGAGGAGCCGTCTCAGGAGGATACCTTTGAGGAGGAGTACTTTGACGATCCCGCTTACTAGGCACGTCTCCCGGTCAGCAGCCTGTGGTGCTAAGGCGTTGACATGGGTTCCGCTCGTCGTGTTTGCTTCCGCTAGAATAAAGCAGCTATGCTATGTGTGTTGCCACTGTCCTGCGTGACAGTTGTCCCAGACTTGGTCGATGGACCATTGTGTAAGACATGTTATTCGTGTAATGGATGTGAACTCTGATGTACCATCTCTAAATATGTTGATCATGACTGTCGATCTGGGATCATGAGTGTATGCATATTGGCGGTCTCGGACATCTTGTCTGGGGTCCCCACAGTTGGTATCAGAGCCATCCTGACCATAGGAGACCTTAGTTAGAATGGGCGTTAGCTAGTACTCCGACGACGTCTACCTTAGATTATATAGTTTATCTTACCTGGTTAACTACATTAAGTTTCTTTTCGCATTAAACTAAAATTTTGCACACTGGTCTTTAACTTAAAAACTTGTGTAGATGGACGTCACCTTCACCGAGTCTCTCCAGCTGGGACTTCTTCGGGACTCTCTGTTCCATTTCGAGAAGGAGATCGTGGAGATGACCAAGATACTTGGGCGTCCACTACCTGAAATTAGAGGAGGGAGATCACTGGCTCTGTTGAGGGGTTATCATGGTTGGCGGAGTGCACCCTCCGTTCTCCATTGACCGCACCATCTGAGCCGGTGCATGTCTTCCACGCGATTGACCGCTCTTGGGGAGATGCGATTGTCCGTGTGCTCGAGCAGGCTATCGCACGCATGTCTCACATCTATGCGGCTCGCCTGGTGGATACTCCTTTCCAGCGCCACGGGAGGCGTGACGATGATGGCTTCCCAGTCCCTTGTCCGTGTTCCCGTGACATTGTGTGCTCCCACATGAAGGACATGGAGTTTTACCTGCACTACACTCAGAATCACTTGGATTATCTGAAGATCGTTCACGCCGACCTCGTCGCCAGGACAAGGACCTTGGAGAACAAGCTGCGGACCACCCGTTTGGCCCGTACTCGTTTCTTCAAGAAGTCCGAGTCACTCGAGAACGCCAACGCCATACTCCGTGGCCGGCTGAAGACGGCTAGGGAGGATATTGCCACAAAGGATTCGACCATCGAAGAGTTAGAGGAAGAGATCGCCGAACTCCGCAAGGAGAATGAGGATCTTCTTCCTGATGACGATGTCCCTTCCGAAGGCATGGATATGAGTGAGCCGAGTGACCAAGAGGACGATGATCACGCCGGAGATGAGGAGGACCCTGAGGAGATCCTTTTCGACGGCGATGATGGAAACGCCTAGGTGATAGGCCGTAATGTTAGCCTGCTATGTAAGCACCTAGTACTAGTTGGCTGCGATGACCCATCTCGCTGCTTTTGTAGTGTGGTTCTTCGGAAACCACTTGTTTGCTAGATGTTGATGTATGGTGTGCTATGTATGTTGAACCTGCCTGTGTCATGTATGATATGTTTGTGCTTTGGTTTCTCTGGAATAAATTACCTAGCATGTCTAAAAAGGTTCCATGTTTTCATCTACTTCAATTCTCGTTTGTCAATGTTAGACGAACACATCTATCTGCTCTTCATCTTATATCTTCTTTCATTCAGCATGCCGCGTGATCCACCCCCACCGCCGGAGCCAACTGCGGCTCAAGTCCTGGCCTTGTACATGCAAGACCGAGAGGAAATCCGTGCTGAGCGCGCGGCGACTCTCCAAACTCTCGCGCATCTGGCCACTATTGGGACTAATGGTGGAAATGGTCCACGCTCCAAGCTCAAGGAATTCCAGAATACCAACCCACCTGTCTTCTCTCGGGTTGTGGAACCTCTGGACGCTGATGATTGGCTTCGCACCATCGCCAACGATCTGGAAGTTGCTGGTGTCGAGGAGAAGGATAAAGTCCTTTATGCTTCCCACTTTCTCGCCGGTCCTGCAAGGACTTGGTGGGAGACCACTCGTGCCTCCATACCAGCTGATCATGTCACTACCTGGGAGGAGTTCAAGGCCAAGTTTCGCAAGTATCATATTCCTGATGGCGTTATGGGAATAATGCGAGACAAGTTTCTGAAGCTCAGGCAAGGTGGTATGAATGTGTCCAAGTATTGGGATGAGTTCACCAGCCTGGCTAGGTATGCCCCCAATGATGTTGACACAAAAGAAAAGAAGAAGGAGAGATTCCTCAATGGCTTACACGATGAGCTGCAATGCACGCTCGTGGTGATTCCTTTCCAAGATCTGGAGTCTCTTGCCAATGCTGCTATCCTTATGGAACATAAGCGGCAGGCAGCCTTTGACAACCGCAAGAGGAATGATGCAACAAGGAGGACCAAGTGTCAATAGGGCTCGCAGCTCCCCACCTGCGAGGCCACCCTTCAATAAGGCACCTGGTTATGCTCCTCGTCCAAGTTTTCCATCTTATCCAAGGCCTCCGACTTCTGGAGCTGCTCCTTATGCGCCTCGTCCTGAAGGAGGGAATTATGGTAATACAACTACTCGTGCCGCACCAGCTGCACCCAAGCCCTCTGGAACTTGCTTCTCATGCGGCAAAGGAGGGCATTTCTCTCGGGAATGTCCCACCAAGAATCCTGCTCCTACTCGCCCTAATGCGACCAAGATGACTCATGGACAATCTTCCAAGAAGCCTGGAAATATTGCTAAGGGACATCTGAACTGCGTCACTGCAGAAGAGGCTCAGGATAATCCAAGCATGGTGATTGGTACGTTTCCTGTCAACTCCGTACCAGTACCTGTTCTGTTTGACTCTGGGGCTTCGCATTCATTTGTCACCAAACCTTGTGTGAGGAATATTGGATTAAAAGTCAGTCCCATGAATAGAGTAATGCGAGTGCAAATCCCAGGCGATATTACTAGAGCCACCCACTCCTGCAACAATGTGCCTATTGTTATCAGTGGGAAGACCTTTCATGCTGACCTAATAGTATTAGGTGAGAAGGGCATTGAGGTTGTGCTTGGTATGAACTGGATGACTAAGTACAAGGGAATCATTGACTGCCCCACTAAAACTATATCCTTGACCAGTAGCACTGGGGAAGAAGTCAAGTATAAGGCAATCAAACCCACCTCCAAAGCAATCAAACCCACCTCCAAAGCTCACTGTCATAAGAGCGTATCCGACCCCTCTCTTGAACAGATTCCGGTGGTATGTGAGTATCCGGATGTCTTTCCAGAAGAACTACCTGGTATGCCTCCTGACCGGGATATTGAATTCATTATTGAGTTAGTTCCTGGAACCGGACCCATAGCTCAGAAACCTTACCGGATGAACCCGGAAGAACTAGAGGAGTTGAAGAAGCAATTGGATGAGATGTTGCAAAAAGGTTTGATTCGCCCAAGCGCTTCGCCTTGGGGGTCACCTGTCATCTTTGTGGATAAACGGGACGGTACCTCACGTCTATGTGTGGATTACCGGAAGTTGAATGATGTCACCATCAAGAACAAATACCCGTTGCCCAAGATTGAAGATCTCTTCGACCAGATGAATGGAGCTCGTGTCTTCTCCAAGATAGATCTCCGTACTGGTTATCACCAATTGAAAATACGGGATTCGGATATTCCGAAGACTGCTTTCACCACACGTTACGGGTTGTATGAATACGCCGTAACGTCCTTTGGTCTAACCAATGCTCCATCTTATTTCATGAATCTCATGAACAAGGTATTCATGGACTTCTTGGATAAATTCGTCGTGGTGTTCATCGACGACATTCTTATCTATTCCAAAGACGAAGCTGAACACGAAGAACATCTGAGATTGGTGCTCGGAACACTTCGGAAGCATCAATTGTATGCTAAATTCAGCAAGTGTCAATTCTGGCTTAGAGAAGTGGGATTTCTTGGACATGTGGTATCCGAAGGTGGAATCTCTGTTGATCCCGCTTTGGTTCAGTCCGTCATGAAGCGTAATGCTCCCACCAACCCAACTGAAGTAAGATCATTTCTTGGTTTGGCGGGATATTACCGCAAATTTGTTCAAGGATTTTCCAGTATCGCCAGACCACTCACTCAATTGCTCAAGAAAGACAAGAAGTTTGAGTGGACTGACAAATGTGAGGAAAGCTTCCAAGAATTGAAGAAGATTGGTGACCGCTCCTGTTCTTACTATGCCGGATGTCACAAAGAGTTTTGATGTGTATTGTGATGCCTCAAAACTTGGGCTCGGCAGTGTTCTTATGCAAGGCGGGAAGGTCATCTCTTACATCTCTCGTCAGTTGAAGCCTCATGAACAAAATTATCCGACCCATGATCTAGAGCTCGCAGCTGTTGTTCATGCTCTCAAGGCATGGCGACATTTCCTTATGGGAAATAGATGTGAGATCTATACTGACCACAAGAGCTTGAAATATATCTTCTCTCAGCGTGAACTCAATATGAGGCAACGCCGGTGGATTGAACTCATCAAAGATTATGATCTGAGTATCCACTATCATCCTGGCAAGGCAAATGTTGTCGCTGATGCACTCAGTCGAGAACCCGCCTCTTTGAATGCTATCATCAAGGTCAGGCAACCTGAGTTGTGGAAGGAACTTGATCAACTGGGTATCGAAGTAGTCAGCCATGGGATGTTGAATACTATTGAGCTCAAACCCACTCTTATTGATCAAGTGAAACAATCTCAGAAGGGCCAAAAGAGTATTGAGGGTATTAAGGATCGAATTAAGAAGGAACCTGTGCCTGGTTTCTCTATCGATTCTGAAGGAATACTCTGGTACAAAGATCGCATTTGTGTTCCGTCCGAATCTGAGCTAAAGCAAGTTATACTCGCCGAGGCTCATGATACTCCTTATTCCATCCATCCCGGAGGAACAAAGATGTATCAAGACCTTAAGGAAAAGTTCTGGTGGCATGGTATGAAGCGAGAGATCGCTTTATACATCGCCAAGTGTGATATCTGTCAGCGTGTGAAGGCAGAACACCAACGTCCAGCTGGTCTATTGCAACCACTCCAAATACCCAAGTGGAAATGGGATGAAGTTGGAATGGATTTCATCACTGGACTTCCCAAGTCAAACCGAGGACATGATGCCATATGGGTTATTGTGGACAGTTGCTCACTCTGGCTCACGTGCAGAGACCAATTGGCTGATCTCTATATATCCCGAATCGTGAGTCTACATGGTGTACCCGAGAAGATTGTCTCTGATCGAGGTACTCAATTCACATCTCGCTTCTGGAGGAAGCTACACGAAGCTCTGGGAACCAAGTTGTCTTTCAGTACCGCTTACCACCCGCAAACCGGAGGACAAACCGAGCGTGTTAACCAAATCTTGGAGGACATGCTTCGTGCTTGTGTTTTGTCCTATGGTGCTAAATGGGAGGATTGTCTACCATTTGCGGAATTCTCTTACAACAATAGCTATCAAGCTAGCCTGCAAATGGCTCCTTTTGAAGCCTTGTATGGTCGCAAGTGTCGCACACCCTTGAACTGGTCTGAGTCTGGTGACAGTCAGATATTTGGTGTGGATACCTTGCGTGCCGCCGAAGAACAAGTTCAACTTATTCGAGATCGTCTCAAGGCTGCTCAATCTCGCCAGAAGAGCTATGCAGACTCCAAGCGACGCGAAGTTTCCTTCCGCATAGGAGATTTCGTGTATCTTAGAGTCACACCTCTCAAGGGGATGCAGCGTTTTCATGTTAAAGGGAAACTTGCACCACGGTACATTGGGCCATTCAAGATCATAGCCCGACGTGGTGAAGTATCTTATCAACTTGAGCTGCCCGCTGATCTCTCGGAATTTCACGATGTTTTTCATGTGTCTCTACTCCGGAAATGTCTCCAAGTGCCTAATAAGGGTCATTCCTATAAGGACATCGATTACCGGACCATTGACATCAATCATGATTTGACTTATCGTGACCGACCACTCCGTGTTCTTGCCAAAGATGTTCGTATGACCAGGAGGCGTAAAATAAATTTCCTCAAGATTCAGTGGACTAATCACACCGAGGAAGAAGCCACCTGGGAACGCGAAGATTATATCAACAAGGAGTTTCCTGATTTCCTCTATGACTAAACCCCCGAATCTCGGGACGAGATTCTTTTAAGGAGGGGAGGTCTGTCACATCCTCTTTTGGGACATGGTTGTAAGGAGAAAGAAAAGACCTAGAATTAGGGACCAACAGAAATTTTTCAGTTGATCCTGTTGTTGTTTCTGAGTTTTTTAAAAAAAAACTCCTGATGTAAGCCTGATGTCACCTTTGAGAAATAAAGAGATGATGGTTATCTTTTGTTCTTGTCACTTTTTGAAACTTGTTAACCTTGGTATTTGATCACCCAAGAAAGAAAACAAGATTTGAAGTTGAAATCTTTAAGGAAAAACCTGATTTTTCCTCACTCTTCCCTATCTATCACATACACTTTTCAACCCCATTTAAATCCTTGAATCCAAACTCTTTTTGTATATTTCTTTGGTTGTCATCCATGTTTATGATATGGAGTTGCTCAACATGCTCAAAGAAATATTTTTGAAGCAGTGGAAATAATGTTTTCATGGATGTTTTTCTGCCTAGTTGAAAAACAGGAAAAAAAGGAAAAACAAGAAAACAGAAGACCACCCCTGTTTCACCCTTGTTTTCATCCACTTCAAAATTTTATAAATTCAATTAAAAATATTTTTCTGAAACTAGATCATGTGCTCTTTAAAACCATAACTCCACATTTCCATTTGAAATTTATTTGCTTCACCAAATCAGCACCTACATTCTCTATTCCCTGTCTGTTTTCAGACTTAGGAAAATTCAGTAATCTCTTAACTGAATTTTCTGAAAAACCTGAACCCAAAAACTGACAGTGTGCACCCGATCCCAATCTTCTTGAAATTGTTGTTGTTGATCATCCAGGTGCCAAGCACTGTTTCCAAACCATCTACCCACTATCCTACCTGTCGATTCCGGCCCCTGGTTTCACCTGGGACGCTGCAGAGGCGGAGATCAACTCCATGCCAAGGATGGTGCCCGTCGGGCCACTTTGTCATCAGGGCACAGTGATGCTCGTGCTCTGCCCCGTCTCCTCCTCGTTCTAGCCCCTGCAGAACGCATGGTAGGCTTGCCACCCATCCCCCGCATGCGTGCACACGTGCTGGTCGCGCCCTGGGATTCGAGCAAGGTGGCAAATCGCCATGTCTGCCGTGGCGAGCTCCCGAGCACATCCCTCCCGTGACTCCTTCGGTATAAGTACCCATGCACTCCCTCAGCTCGCCACACATCTCCTCCCATCCACCGCACTGTCCCCCACCCGCTCCTCTCTCGAGATGATCCCTCTGTGAGAGCCCGCGGCCTCGCACTTGCCGCTCTGTCCGCGGAGGAAAAATTCCGAGCACTGCCTCCGTCTCTCCCTCTCTCACTCCCTTTATTGCTCCATTTGTTTCCCCTACTCGAGGCACGAATGCCTGACACCATACCTTGCTCTTTGCATTGCAGAACTGCCGCCGCCGTGCTCGACGCCGTCGGGGACCGCTCGGTGCGCACGAGCAAAGCAGGACGAACCAGGGGTAGCTGCGGCCACGAATCAGTCGCGGAGTCTCCACTGCATCACCTCGTCCCCGAACACCGATTCCAAACGAGCCCAAGGTGAGCCTCTACCCGTACGGGGTCTCCCGAGCTCGCCGGTGTGCTGTTCGGTCGCGAGGGAAGAAAACGTGCAGACCGTCCATCTGCAGATCCACGGCTACGTTCAAATCCTGCGGGTTTTGAGTTACGGCCGTTGGATCTTGATCCAACGTTAACTTACCTGTTCGCGTGCGCGCGAAGGCAAGCTGGGCCGGCCCAGTGCAGCGCGCCCTGGCGCGCAGTGGCCGAAGGCCCGCTAGGCCTGTGCTTTCCGTTTTTATTCTTTTTCAAAACTCCTGAAAACTGCCTAATCACTTTAATCCTGCTAAAAATACTTAACCCCCAAATCTGGCCACTCCAATTTTTCCCAGTGTACCTGCATGTTTTCCTAACCACATGCAAGTGGCAGATCCACATTTGCATCCCTGGTTTGGACATGAAAAATCTTGCAATCCAGCCTATCTGAGAGCTTAAACATGCAATAACTTTTTATTTAGGAATCCAATGGAAGTGAGGTTGATCTCTCTGTATAGATATTTTTGAGCTCTAACCAGATCAGTTGACCTCACATGAACTTGAGTTTCCTATTTAAAATGACATGCAAAATGGTAAACAACCAGAGAGCCACTAAATGAATTTTATGAATTTTTCTAAAAAGCTTTTTGAGATAAATCCTTTTGGATGAGCTTCTGTATGATTAGATCTATCATATCCTAGGTTTGTGTGATGATTTGAGTTGTAGAATAATTTTGGCACGCATTACAAGTTTTATAGTGTTCTGCCATGTTTTGAATCTCATGTTTATTTATTTTGCTAAGTGTATGAATACCTTGTGTGATCTTACTAGCATGTGTAGGAGTTGTTTTCACTTCCATATGGTTGTTATCTTATAGATCTATCATGTTGGAATGAATATTGTTCATGAAAATGCCATGGTTGCCATGCATGTCCTTCTATATGCCTATTTTCCATTTTCTTAGATTATTAGAGTTGTTTGCCACATGTAATTTCATGCCATGATTGTTTTCATGCCATGCATGTTTAATATGCCTCTGTTATGTGTTTGCTTAGCCTCTGGTTGCATGCTTAGTTATGCTTTATTATTAGGTTATGCCTTGCATGTGTATAGAAATGCTTGTTTTCACATCTCATGCGAGTTATTTGTGTTCTAGATTATTTTTCCATACTATGTACTCATTTTGGTGAATGACCAGAGAGTCATCTCACTCTTTATGGCTTTGTATGAGAGTGGTACACCCACTGGACTCATGCCATAAATTTGCTACTTGTCTTGTGAAAGACTATGTCATGCCATGCTTGTTTCTAGTGATTGTTTGAGAGTTTTAGCATTAGGTAGCATTATTATTTTTGGGGTGTTTCTTTTAGATGAATGCTTGCTGTATGTGTGCTGTACTAGCTTGTGTTTGTCTTTGCCTTGTTCTGATTGAGTGTTTTCTTTTTATCTTTTTACGACGTTAGATAACGAAGAGACTATTGCTCCTGAAGAGGTTTTCTGTAACTCTTGTTTATTTCAAGAGTGTGATCAAGACCAGGACCAAGGCAAGCCATCCTAAATGCTTGCTTCTGTTTTACTTACCATGCATATCTTACTTCTGAAGTTTTACTTAAGTGTTTCAAGTTACTTCTTTCAAAGTAAGACATGGTTTTGCCGCTCTTATAAATTGTCGTAGCCACTCCATAATCTTGGTGTTGCCAAGCCCTTAGGAATTTTGGGGCCATACTTAATCAACTTAAGTCCCTTAGTGGACACCTTAACTTGATGTTTTTGGAAACAAAAAGAGTCTTGGAAAAACCCGAGGAAAGGTGGGACCTTGTCCGAGGGAAGAAGGATTGTTTTCAGCTTATTTTCCAAAAATGACACATAACCTAGTCTTCGCCGGACAACCAAGACGTACTGCCACACTACCTCAAAAATGGGTACGGGTCTAGCTAATTGCTTGTCGGTGTTAGTCCGTGCCTACCTCAAAGTGCTATAGGGGTTAGAGTCCCCCCCAACCGAGGGAGAGGAGGGAGCCAGGGGGGCACACATTCACAGTGTGGGATTAAGTTCACTAGCAATTGGGTCTCCTGCTTGGCGGTGGGTGTCAGGGGATCGGATCGGCTGACTCACTCGGTGCCGGAGAACAAACCCAGTTGAAGAGGTAGTCATTTACTAGCACAGACATAGTGTATGGTTAGGACAGTTTTCCGATGTTTACATACTCTCGGACAGTCCGTGGTTGTTCACGGCGGATGTACTGGATCTTGTGGATTGTGTACACCTCTGCAGAGTAAAACTATTCAGAATAGCCGCGCCCTCGGATATGGGCAGTTGAATGGCCATGTAGCTAGTATTGTGTCAATGTTTTCGAAAAGCTGAAAAACTGGTTTATGATGTTGTACCTGGGAGGTACGTGAAAGGGAACAATTGTACCTTTGAGGTACCGGAGAAAGGTTGGTTCGAAAAGGTTGATCTTCAAAAGGATTGTTTTCAAAAGAGTTAAAATTGTTCAACCATGTTGAGTCTTATTCACCATGGATAGTGCAAGCCTTTAATAAAATAGCCATCCTACTACCACTTGCCATACTTGCATTTTGGGCTGCATTTAGGGTGTCTTGCAGGAGTACATTCAAACGTACTCAGGTTTGGTTTCGTCCCTGGCTATTGTCTTGGTCAGATTTCGAGGAGCCGTCTCAGGAGGATACCTTTGAGGAGGAGTACTTTGACGATCCCGCTTACTAGGCACGTCTCCCGGTCAGCAGCCTGTGGTGCTAAGGCGTTGACATGGGTTCCGCTCGTCGTGTTTGCTTCCGCTAGAATAAAGCAGCTATGCTATGTGTGTTGCCACTGTCCTGCGTGACAGTTGTCCCAGACTTGGTCGATGGACCATTTGTGTAAGACTATGTTATTCGTGTAATGGATGTGAACTCTGATGTACCATCTCTAAATATGTTGCTCATGACTGTCGATCTGGGATCATGAGTGTATGCATATTGGCGGTCTCGGACATCTTGTCTGGGGTCCCCACAGATAACTTGCCCCTTTACCCGGCTAATCCTTCGTTGCGTCCATGCAGTCCTTCGTGACTCGATCTGAGGAGAAACTGGCAGATGCCACCAAGCTCATTGAAAAGGAGGTGGTTCTGCGTGAAGCAGCCGAGGCTGAGGCCAGGAGGAATAGGATGATAATGAGGAAGTACAGGAAAAGGGCTCACAAAGCAGAAGATGATTTAACAAGCCTTTCTGTCCAAATTGCTGACACGTATCGTGCTTTGCTTGGTACGTTTCTTCCTCCGGGTTATCCTTTTGATAAATAGCCAGAATTTTCCCGACTCATGTTTCCATTCCTTCAGGCCCGGACGAATTGATGCCGGATGAGGATGACATTGCCAGGCTGAAAACTATCAAGAGCGTTATCCGGCAGCTATGCGCCGGAACCAAATGGATTCTTCAGGAATTACGGTGGCCGGGTAAGGGGCATGTCGATCTGAAGAGAATGCTGGATGCCTTCTCCACTATCCCCGAGTGGATTTGGCACTGGAAACGCTCGTCTTGCCGGGTTGGAGTAACCCGGGGGCTCGCGCTTGCTAAGGCTTATTTCCCTAAGCTCGAGCTAGTGAAGCTGATGGGTGGCTTTCCAGAGTTCAAGCTTGATGGATCCAAGTTCTCAGTGAAGGATTTTCAGGCTGTCCAGAAGGAGGTCCGCTACCCGGCCAGCGTGATTGCTGACGACCTGGATGTTGATTCCCTCGTTCCTGCATATGATGCTGCTGGTGAAGCGGTTAAGTCGGATCTTCCGAGCCGTATGATATGCTGGCTCGGTGGAAGGAAAGCTGCTAAGTTGAGGGCGGAGGCTGCCAAAAAGCAAGCTGAAGCCGGTTCTGCACCTGCTACCTCAACACCAGTCGTTCCACCTCCTGCGCGGGCTGGTACTACTGATCCGGGTGCTGCTGCTACCACCAATGATGGCAAGGGCAAGGCCAAGATGGACGCCGAGTGATATCTGATATTTAATGCCTCTTCTTATGCGTCAGTCGGCCAATGTGTTGTTTAAACAATTATATTTTGGGTGGTGCGCCTGTGCACCTTTGATATCTTTTCACCGGGATTTTGTAATGTACGCTAAGGTCTTGATATACTCTATGCCTCTTCTGGCCTTTTTAAATTTATCCATTTTTGAACTCATCTGCTCTCGATATCCGGCTTTCTTTATTGCTCCTTTTATGAAACTCGGTTTCCGAGTCTCATGGGTGTTGACAAGCGGGCTTGCTGCTAAGTCCCCAAGCCCCCAAGACTCGGATTTCTGGATTTTTGAGCTTTAACAATCAAACAATTTTTCTCGTTTTCGAGATCCCGAGCCCCCAAGACCCGATTCCGAGTCTAGGAAACGTGATCTTTCAAGGAGAACGCATTTGTTTGCTGTTAGGTCCAAAAAGCCCAGAGCCGTTTCACATAGGTTTTGAAGTTATGCTTAATAATCGTTGAGTTTTCCGGCTATCAGCCCTGTACTCTGCATAACTTGTGGTTTAGATGACCCTTTTGACTCTCTGATACTATAAGCCGGCTTTCACATGGATATCATGTTGTTACATCTGTACGAAACAGGGTCAACCAAGTCCCATTGGGCTTCATGGCTGATTGTAATCGTAAGCGAGCAAATCATGCCATTTTAGTGCGAGTCACATCGAGCTTAAGTAAGAAAAGTCAAGAAAATTTGGCTCCTTTGTCCGGTTATAAGATTGTAGCTGTACTCGTTTGCGAGTAACTGGCCCTTATAACTCATAGGCATCAAGGCCGGGTCTTTGAGTTTTCAACTGTGCTATTCAAACAATCAGCCCCCAAGACCTATATATGTACGCGACGTGCTGAGAGTGAAGAACATGATAATAACCACCTCTTTACTTGATATGAAAAAGTTAGGTCAGCAAGCCGCCTCATTAAAAACCCATCCAGTCACCAAGGGTACCCTGGATAGGAAAAGAGTACGTCTGAAACCTGCTGCCTGTTACACCGTGCAATTCCACTTGCCACTATAATCTTTACTAAGTATAATACGGACGTAGCTGCGCCACGTTCCATGGTCTGTCTCTTTCTTGCATAGATGAAGTGGTATGAGCGGTGTCATTAACTGTAGCCGACTCTTCCCTTGCATCTACCAAGTAAATGATCCGTTATGCAGATTCCGGCTTATGATAAACGGTCCTTCCCATGGCGGTGATAATTTGTGTTTTCCTTCGTTTGACTGTACCAGGCGCAGAACCAGGTCTCCTTCCTGGAAGACCCGGGTTTTCACACGCCGTCTATGATACCTCCGTAAACCTTGCTGATAGATGGCTGATCTTTCCAGGGCTTGTTCCCTTTGTTCTTCTAACATATCTACGGCATCCTGCCGGGTCTTTTCGTTCTCCACTTCGACGTAAGCTGATATTCGTGGTGAATCATGAATAATATCACTCGGTAGTACTGCCTCCGCGCCATAGACCATGAAGAAGGGTGTCATTTGAGTGGACCTGTTAGGTGTAGTGTTGATGCCCCAAACCACAGAAGGAAGTTCTTCGACCCATGCGCCAGCGGCCCTGATACAAGGGACTCGCAATCGTGGTTTTAATCCGCGAAGCAATTCTTGGTTTGTCCTCTCCACTTGTCCATTGGCCTGCGGAT
>JAPCYS010002884.1:0-21310 GCA_028641055.1 Alopecurus myosuroides | reverse complement strand
TGTTAGAGAGATATGTGTATATTTGTAGTTTCCCCGTTGTATAAGGGGCTTTCTGCATATTACCTGCACCTGTACATGTATATATATTGGCCTATGGCCTCATGGGAATACAAGTTCGTCTATTCCTCTAACATGGTATCAGAGCAGACTTAGGTCTCCAGCCCCGTTTGGGCCCCGTCCTGCTCCGTCCCGGCGATCTGCATCGGCCCGTCGTCGTTGGTCGCGCGTCCGACTTGATCTCCTCCCCGGCCGGCCACAGTCTCCGCCGCTCGCCTCCCGTCGCCGCAGCTCCTCCGCTTGGTGACCGTCTTGCTGCTGCACTCGGGTCGCAAGCTGCCACCAGTCCGTACACAGCCGTTGCAGCCCGTCCGTCTCCGCTTCCTGTAGATCGAGCCCCAGACCACGGGCGTTCTTGAACCGAGGGCGCTGGGTTTTCTTCTGTCTGCACGTCCAGGTCGTGGTGCAGGAGCTCCCTTGTTCGGTTGACCAGATCTGATTTGTTCCAAAAAAAAAGGTGAAAAAAAAACTATGGCTGCTGCTGGCTTTGTCGCAATTCCTCGGTGCTCTGTGATCTTCAATGGCACCAACTATCCGGATTTTGCTGCCTTTCTGCGCATCCATATGCGCGGTCTTCGTTTGTGGCGTGTTCTTTCTGGCGAGGTCCTCTGTCCGCCGTGCCCCGTTGCTCCTATGGTTCCTACTCCACCAACACCACCAGTCCTTGCTGCTAGTGCTTCTTAGGCCGAGAAGGATGCAGCTAAGAGTGTTGATGATGCAGCTGTTGCGGCGTACGAGCAAAAGGTTAAGGACTACTCTGACACTTTTGCGACATATCAGAAGGACATGACTGCGTACACTCAGTGGGTTGATGATGATGCTCGTGCTGCGGCCGTTCTTACTGCCAGTGTTCTACCTCAGTTCGCTTCGGAGTTTATGGGACTTGGTACTGCCGCTGCCATGTGGGCTCATCTTGGTCAGCGCTATCAGCCATCTGGGGATGCTCTTTATCTGTCTGTGGTTCGCCAAGAGCATGCTCTACAGCAGGGTGACTCCACCGTTGATCAGTTCTACATGCAGAGCTCTGCTATTTGGCGTCAGCTCGACTCTCTTCGCTCTGCCGTGTGTGGCACCTGCCCGTGTTGTCAGACTGTGCGCTCCGACTTGGAGTTCCAGCGCATCTATGAGTTCTTGTCGCGCCTTCGTTCTGAGTTTGAGGCTCGTCGTGCTCAGTTGCTTGCTCGTGGTCGTATTCCTATGTCGGAGGTGTTGTCAGAGCTTCGTGCTGAGGAGATTCGCCTCCATGGCGTTGGTCTGCTTAATGTTCCTTCTGTGCTAGCTGCTCGTGGACCTGCCCCGTCGCCACGTGGTCCTACTCCGTCGCCTACTCCACCAGCCCCTCCGCGGTCCACTGCTCCACCACTGTTGCCCACTCCTCAGAGCCAGGGTCGTAGTCAGGGTCGTGGCTCTCGTCCACGATCTCACTGCACTTACTGTGACATGGATGGTCACACTGAGTCTCGCTGCTACACGAGGGAGCGTGATCTGCGCCAGCAGAGGACGCAGTCTGGCCCTCGTCCTTCTCATGGCTCGTCAGGTTCGTCTACTGGACCGGGTTCTACGGTCACTCCTACTGAGCAGGAGATGGTGCGGATGATCAGGCAGATGTTTGCTACTTCAGGCTCTTCTTCGACTGGTACTGCTGGCTCTGTGACGGATTCTTCTAGCACTTTGGGACCGTCATCTTCTACACAGTCAGGTACATCGTCGTGGGTTCTGGATTCTGGAGCTTCTTTTCATATGACTTTTGATTCTTCCGTTCTCTCGTCTTTTCGACCTGTTGATTCTCCTCTTAATGTTCTCACTGCCGATGGTACTCGTCTTTCTGTCTCTAGTCGAGGCACTCTTTCTACTTCTTCCTTCTTAGTTCCTGATATTTCTCATGTTCCTCGTCTTACTATGAACCTATTCTCTGCTAGTCAACTTACTGACTCTGGCTGTCGTGTCATTTTGACGCCGATTCTTGCTCTGTTCAGGATCGTCGCACTCAGGTTCTGGTTGGAGCTGGCCCTCGCCGCTGTGATTGTCAGGGCCTTTGGGAGTTAGACTGGCTTCGTATTCCTTCCGCTGCCATCTTGTCTGCCAGTTCTCCCGCCGTCGCCGCCTCCGTCACCGGCTCCTTTCAGCAGTGGCATCATCGTCTTGGTCATCTTTGTGGTTCTCGTCTATCGTCATTAGTTCATCGTGGTCTTCTGGGGTCTGTCTCAGGAGATGTTTCTTTACAGTGTCAGGGTTGTAGGCTAGGGAAACAAACTCAGTTGCCCTATCCTGTTAGTGCGTCTGTCTCTCAGCGTCCTTTCGACTTAGTTCACTCTGATGTTTGGGGTCCAGCTCCTTTCACTTCGAAAGGGGGCCATAAATACTATATCATTTTTATAGATGATTTCTCTCGTTATACTTGGTTGTATTTTATGTCTTCCCGTAGTGAGGTTCTCTCCATATATAAGCGTTTTGCAGCCATGGTTCTTACTCAATTCTCTACGCCAATTCGTGTGTTTCGTGCAGACTCTGCTGGTGAGTATATCTCCAAGCAGCTGCGTGGTGTCCTTACTGAGCAGGGTACGCTTGCTCAATTCTCTTGTCCCGGCGCGCATGCTCAGAATGGCGTGGCTGAGCGTAAGCATCGCTATCTTCTTGAGACTGCTCGTGTGATGATGATCGCTTCTTCTCTCCCGCCTCATTTCTGGGCTGAGGCTGTCTCTACCTTGGCTTATCTTATTAATATCCCGCCTTCTACTGCTCTTCAGGGTGCCATCCCTCTTGAGCGACTTTATGATCGTTCTCCTGACTATTCTATATTGCGTTTGTTTGGGTGCATTTGCTATGTTCTCCTCGCTCCTCGTGAACGCACCAAACTAACCGCTCAGTCTGTTGAGTGTGTTTTTCTTGGATATAGTGACGAGCACAAGGGCTATCGTTGTTGGGATCCCGTGGCTCGTCGGATGCGTATTTCCCGGGATGTGACTTTTGATGAGTCTAGACCTTTCTATCCGCGATCGGCCTCCTCGACCTCCACTATGGAGGATCTTTCTTTCCTCACTCTTCCCGATTCCCCTCCTTTGGTTTCTCCCATTTCTTCTCCTCCTACTCCGGAGCCACCTACACCGACACTATCCTCTCCTCCTTTGTCGCCGCGTTCTTCCCCATCTTCACCGGTGTCTTCTCCCTTTCCGTCTCCTCCTACCATTCCCTCCCATCCTACTTTTCCCTTTTACTATACTCGTCGCCCACGGGTTGTGAACGAGTCCTCTGATGCACCCTCTACTTCGGGTGCACCATCTCAGCCGACTTATTCTCTTCGCAGTCGGCCGTGTAATACGCCTGATTTCTATAACCCTGCCAGTTACAGTGTTACTGCTATTCCAGAGCCGACTACATACCGTGAGGCTGTTGTTCATCCTGAATGGCAGCTTGCGATGGCCGAGGAGATTGCTGCACTCGAGTGCACCGGTACATGGGAGATTGTTCCTCTCCCTCCTTCTATTCGTCCTATCACCTGTAAGTGGGTCTACAAGGTGAAGACCCGCTCTGATGGGTCCCTTGAGCGTTATAAAGCTTGTCTGGTTGCTCGTGGCTTTCAGCAGGAGCATGGCCGTGATTATTGTCACATCCCAATTTTGGAATACCTGTTAACACAGTTGTTTTGCTAATTGCTTGACTAATAAACCTTGGTTGTGTTTGTTTGTGTTTGTTTAAGTGCAACTAAACAAACTAATTATATAAACTTACATGGCTAAGAATGGGAAAACAAAATATTCAACATATTGTTCCAATGACTTTGACAATATTTTCTAAAGTAAATATTGATCAAAGAGTTTTCCAAAAACATCTTATGAAGCCAATACTTGTTGAATATTATTCCAAGACCCAAATTAAGAAAGATGAAACACTTAATAATTTCCATAAAGGATTATCAGAAAAGGAGGCATTCTTAAATGCTTCACCAAAATATTATCAAAATGTTTTTCCAACCTTGCTAGCTTAAAAACAATATTATTGGAGAGCATTGACTTGCTATCTCTAGTCACATAAATATTTTGGCAAAGCATTGCTAAAGAAAAGCCAAGTGCTTTATTAAATAGAAATTCCAATATTTCTAGAAACAGAAAACTAAAACAAGTTACTATTGGAAACTTTCCTCAAATGAGCTGAAATTCATACCATTGCTTCCTTAGATCAAATAAGGAACACACACAAGAGGAGACCAAGGATTGAATCCATTAAAGTCTTGAAAACATGGTTTTTCTCCACAGCAACAATTGGGATTTTGAACAAGTTTGTTCTACAAACTTTTTCCAAATGCCATGAAATAAATACCACATGCTCTATATCATAAATGAGGATGAAAACCAAAAGGGCACAAGTTTTTGAATAATTTAAGTTGCCAAAAACCCCTGTTTTCTTGACAGCACCTTTTTGAAATTTGAACATGTTTGTTCTATGAAGTAACTCAAAATGACTTGAATTTTCTACCACATAAGGAACACATCAAATAAGGAATGTGTGCCAAAAATTATCATTTTTGGAAGCTCCTAAGTAGGTTAATAAATTCAATGTCCATTTCTGTAAGAATTCAAATTTGAACAACTTTGAATTATCAAGTTTATCTAATTGAGCCAATTTTCATATATGTTGTGCATCTTAACTAATTAGAATTTTGGGCAAAAGGGTTTCAATTTTTGACTTGGTTTTCCTAGTGAAAACATCTTTTTTCAGTGAAGACAGGGACCTGTTTGTAAAATCGCAGGGACCTAAATAAAATCCCAGTCATCTCCTACCTCTAGCCATGCTGTAGTTACAGGAGACCTACCCATTGCTTCGATTCGAAGCAACCCTTGGGGATAAGAGGCCCCCCATGTGCTTGTCTGCCCACATGCCCCCCTCTCTCTCCCCCCCCCATCGAGCTCCCTCTCTCTCTCTTCAAAAAAAGAACAAACCGAAACCCTAGTTTTGCCTCACCGTCGATTCGGCCTATCGAGACCTCGCCGTCGGCAACCGTGTGTACCATTGGCTCCGCCTTGTCGTGGTGGTCGGTGCACAAGGAATCGGGCCGAAACACGTCGTGGCGCCCGCGCCATCCCGTTCCCTTCTCCGAGCCCGACGAGCTCCGGCGACGGATTCCGGCCGCCACGAGCTTCCTCCTCCTTCTCCGAGCGTCTCCTCGAGCTCATGGTGAGCAGGCGCTCCCCGCCGTACTCTTTCCCCTCTCCCTCTCCCTCTAGAGCGTGGCGGCGCCGTGCTCCTTTCCGGCCGTCGCGTCGCCGTCGTCGCCGATTGCCTTCCGGCGTCTCCCCGGAAGCGAAACCACCACCGGTCGGTAGCCCGCGTTGAGAGCAACGTGTGGGTGCGGTTTAATCGCGAAATGGCTTCCGTTATCGCCGGTTGCGGGCTCGCCGGAGTTGTTCCGCCGGCGGATGACCTCCTCGTGACGTCGTGCTCGCGTCAGCCACCCTTGGCCCGCGCGTGGGAGATCAAACCTGCGGGTGGGGCCGGGATCTGCGCGCGTGGATGCCGCGTGGCCTACGGGCCCGCTGGTAAGCGTCTAGAGCTAGATCGCGCTGCGGTAGGATTTGTTCTGGCCGGCCCAAACAGCAGATCTGGCCCAACTCTAGTTCTTTTCCAATTTTATTTTCACAGAAACAGACCTGTTTACTTTTGGCTCTAAATAAATATCTAAAAGATGATTTTGACCAAGCCAAAAATCACAGTGGTACCTAAACTAATTCTGAACCACCTCCAACTTGTAGATCTACTTTTGGATGAATGGTTTTGAAATGAAAAATGTTTTGGTAACAGCTACCAGAAACACCAAAATGAGCACCATTTTTATTTTACAACTCAGAATGAAGTGAGGCCAATTGCATTAGAAAGCCCTTGAAATTATCTAACAGGAGCCATTAACCTCGTTTCCAAATTCATTGTATTTTTGAAATGGCATGCAATTTGGTAAAACACCAGAGAGCACTTTGGTGTTTTATAAATTAATTAAAGATGAATTTTGATGCAAACTAAATTGGATGGTCTTGTATATGTTTAGGACTATCCAAACCTAGAAGGGTTTAATTTTTAGAGCATCCTAGAAAATTTGGTGGACAGATCTTTGATTTGCTTGTTTCTGCCATTTTGGCATTTTAAGAAATTAAATTGTGTGATTATGTTTTTGGTTTGTAATATTATTTTCTAGCATGTACAAGTGGTGTGAACTTGTTTTCTAAGTATTACTTAACTATTTTAGCATGTTAGATTGTGTACTTGAGTTGAGAAGAAATAGAATTTATGTAAGTAGCATATGTTTTGCCTCTAGTTATTACTTGCATAGAATTTTTGATTGATTAAATTGTGTGCAAGTGATTGAATTGTTGTGTTGAGATATTAGATCCAGTGCCATGTTAGTACTTATTTTGTGTTGTTATCACCTCTGCTATCTTGCATTTGAGTTGGTAGAAAAGCATGAGTAGCTTTGTGATGGCTATGAAATTGTTATGGAAAAATTCCCTCATGTGTGGAATTTTTGACATAAGTTTTTGTGGTTGTGTAGCCACATATTTTTGTATTGTGTTCATAGGACCAGTAGCATTTTGATGATGTTATTATTAATACTTGATCCCTAGATTTTTCACTTGTGTGAAAATAATAGCATGAGTAGCATTGCCTTGCTTATTTAAGCACCCTATTATTTTCTGCTAGTATTGTTATTGCACTAGGTGCTAGTTTAGGTTTTTGCTAATTTTTGTCAAGTGTGACCAGAGGCTTTGTGACCTCTTAATGCTTTGTTATGCTAGTGTAACACCCACTGGTTTCATTGCATTTTTGGTGGAAACATTATTTCCCCAAACTAGATGCATTCTTTTATATAGTTCTATAACTAATAAGTGCCTAGTATTTTTGCTTTGGATTTTTAGTGCTAAATGAAAATGTGTATGCTTCTGTTTGTAAGTGGTTATAATAATGTGTGGTTTGCTAGGAAAAATACATTCTTGGAGTGTTGTTTGATTCCTCTAGTAATGCCCTTTTTATTACCACTAGTATATAGGAGTTGCCCTGCAAAATGATACCTTGTTTTATCCAATGGGATATTTTTGTTATAGCAAGTATAGATGTTTTTCACTCCTGTTTTTTATGACATGGACCCTCTGGTTGTATTTCAATTACTTGATTGAAATGCATCCATTGATTCTTCATGTTTGAGTAGTACTAGATTCCTTAGCATTTTTTTGTGTTGAATTATTTTTCCTGCCAACTTGTGTTTGGTAGATATGTGTGTATCCTTGCATGAGGACATGTTTTCATTTTCCATTATGATAACATGGTTCCTTGTTTGCATTTTAACACTTTACTTTTTATGCATGCTTGCATAGCAAACTTTTAGTAGAAACATGTCTATAGGATTCCTCCTTTTTAGCCATTGTTTCTATTGTTCTCACTATGAGAATTGTGTGTTTTGTGATGAGAATATTACTTTGTTACATTTGTGTAGGCTCACTGATTTGTAAAAGTAACTTTTACAAATCATGTGTTTCATTTCTTGATGTCAATTTAGACTTAGTAGATTAGCTACCTTATTCTTTTTGTGGTGTGGTTGATAGACCCATTGCCATGATCATTATTGTGCATGTTTTTATATACTCTTAGTAGTCGCACCCTTGTGAAACTAAGTTTATTTTGGGTTTATTAATATCTTGGTATGAGAGTGGCACACCCACTGAATCCATGATATTAAGGTTGTGAGATATGTTCCTCCAACCTTAAGTTGTCTATTAAATGGCATTTCTGCCAAGTGTGTTTGTTTGATTGTTTGCTCCATTAATAATTGTGTGATAGGTTATTATTAGATTTCCTTGCTGTATGTATTGTTATGTATGGTTGCTTGCCTTGATTGGTTCTGAATGTGTGTCCTTTATTCCTTTTACGACGTTAGAAAACGAAGAGGAAGGAAGTGTCGTGAAGATCTGTTTCAAGTTCCAGTCACTCCAAAACCAGGGACACAAGGAGATACCAGGCAAGCCATCCTGATGCTTGCTGATACAATACTTATCATTATCTATCATGCATGTTTTACCTCTGAAGTTTTACAAAAGCTTGATTATCAAAACTATTTTTGATGTGGAATTTACTACTATACTATATTATAGGTTACTATCATGCCAGTAGTTAAACTTGGTAATACCAAGCCCATAAGCCACCATATGGTATTTATTACCATCAAATATACAAGTCCCTAAGTGGAGACCCTAAAATTGTGATTCTACAAAACAAAGGCTTTACGGAAAAACCCGGAGAAAAGGCGGATCCTTGTTCTCCGGAGGAATGTGGAAGTGGTCATTTTTGAGAAAGTGGTGTTTTCAAAAATGACACATAACCTAGTCTTCGCCGGACAACCTTTACCGTACTGCCACCCTACCCAACATGGGCAAGGGGCTTAACTTGAAGTTTGTTCTTATTAGTGTGTGCTATCTCAATGTGCTATAGGGGATGCGATCCTCTGAACCGAATGTCGTGGAGACATATAAAGTGTGGGATTAATTTTCCCTCCGGATGCATCAGTTGAGGCATCCTGGCTTGGCGGGGATTAGCTCGGTGCCGGGGATGTGGTAAAACTCAACTGAGAGATAGGCATATTCTAGCTTGAACATAGTGGATGGTTATGATCAGATACCTGATGTTTACATACTGTTGTTACAGTCCGTGGTTGTTTCACGGGAGGTGTACTGGATCTGGTGGATGTGTACACCTCTGCAGAGTATAACTTTTTCGAAGAAGCCGCGTCCTCGGATATGGACGGTTGAATGGCCATGTAGCTAGCATTGTGTCAATGTTTTCAAAAAGGAAGTTTTGAAAGGGAATTTTGGAAAGGAAGTGTTGAACTTGTGAAGTTCGAAAGGAATGGAAACTTATACCGTGGAGGTATCGTCGATGATGAAAAGCCAGATGATGCTATACAAAACAAAATGTTTTGCAAAGAAAACCTTTTCTACTCTAAGCAAGAACTCTGGAAATTGATTCCAAGAAGTTTTGCAAAGAGAAAATATTCTTTAACAAAGTTTTACAAAACCTCTTGTACAGGTGATATCGACAAGAGAAATAAAGCTATATATTATTTTTCTTCTGAAGTATCTTCTTCAACGAAGATACAGATAAACCTGACTGCAACTGTGGTGTCATCATATATGAACACCATTGATAGTGAACCATATTTATAGCCTACCTATTCCACCATATAAGCATACTTGCATGTTGGTAAGTGAAATGATGGATGTCTTGCTGAGTACATTCAAATGTACTCATTATGGTTTCGCCCCTGGTATCTACTTATCAGATTTGGAGAAGGAGCCTCCAAAGGATATCTATGAAGAGAAGTACGGAGTTGACGGCTTTGCGAACTAGG
This sequence comes from Alopecurus myosuroides, assembly GCA_028641055.1. Lineage (NCBI taxonomy): Eukaryota > Viridiplantae > Streptophyta > Magnoliopsida > Poales > Poaceae > Alopecurus > Alopecurus myosuroides. The sequence goes on along the minus strand of JAPCYS010002884.1, from coordinate 11,868 downwards.
ATCGTCTCCGGGTCAGCAGCCTGTAGGTTAAGGCGTGACTTGGGCTCAACTACGTTGTGTTTTATTTGTCTTCCGCTGTGTTTGTTAAGTTGCCTGCCCCATGTGGCAGTTGCGTTAAACTTGATCATGTGATCATTTGTGTAATACCTTTATGTATCCGTGTAATGGATGATGTATTTCTGTGTGCCAACTTTGTATGTTGTTCACGACTGATCTTTCTGGGATCGTGAATGTATGCATACGGAGGGTTTCAGACTGCCGGTCTGGGGTCCTTACAGAGTTGGTATCAGAGCCATCCTGACCTTAGGAGACCTTAGTTAGCATGGACGTCAGATAGGAAAGAAAAGTATTTTTGAGTAAAAACCTATTTACGATCTACATTATTTTTATCTAAGGGAATTTTGGTATATTTTCCCTCCTTCTGATCTTTTCAAAAGATTCTAAATGCATATCAAGGGCGTCCTTGAACAGTAGTTCGAAGGGCGAGCCTTATAGAGTTAGTATCTCTCTCGGTTAAGAGTTTATTTCTTACTTTTTACAACTGCTCCGCTCTGTTTTTGAAACATCTCTCGTATTTGAAGTTTTCTGTCCAGAAAATAGTTGGAGTTTCAAAAACAGATTGTTGCATAAAGTTTTATCAAAACTTTACTTCTATTTATCTTGTTTTCATACAAAAACTTTTATACTTGCCGATGTCCCGAGAAGACCAAAATAATTGCCTAGCTCTACAGTGATGATGGTCAGAAGTAGATATAGTTCTTCAGCCACTTCTAGGATTTTGGATTAGTCTAGTTTGGAGTAATTTAGCGATAACTCCATGAGTCGTCTCCCCCGACGTAGCTCCAATGGAGCCTTGCTTGTGTGTTTTGGCTTGCTTATGTGTGTCCGTAGGACTTTGTGCTGTTGTGTGGTGTAGAATTTGGTTCATCTAGGCTTCTATATGTTTGTGGGGTGCTCAAATTTTGCAAATTTGTGATTGCCCCGCTCTTGTTTTTGAATCGCCTCGTGTTAAATTTTTGCAAGCAAAAATGTTTGTATAGCATTCAAAAAACAAGAATTTGTTGCTTAGACTTATACTTGTTTTCGCTTCATAATACGACCCGTCGTGAACCACCACCATCTCCCCCACAATTAATGAAAGCACCATTGGACCTAATAATAAAGGACCATCAAGCCACACGAGCTGATAGCATTGCTACCAGTGATGCACTCCAACAGATAAAGCTCCAACAACGACAACCCTCAAAGAAGAAAAGGCGTGAAGAAAACCAACCAATACTGACCAAAACCTCTGTGTTTTGTCTGTTTGCAAAATACTCGTTTTGCCCATGTGGGCTAAACGTTGCTTTTTAAAAGTTCTATACCTCCATCCTCAGGAGAAAGGTAAAAAAAAGAATTCTTCACATGCCATGATGCGCAACCCCCTCAAAAGCCAATCCGAAGAGCACAATTCAATATTCGACGTATGACGCTAGTCGTGCCTTGTCGGACAAACATGATTAATTAGAAAGCTAACAAGACTAACATGCTTTGCCTAATTTTAGGTTGATACCTAACCAAAGCATGCGAACTACTGACAACTCTTTCTAAACCAAGGAATTAAGTGACTTACGACACTTTTTAATCTAGTTGGTAAAAAGGAAGTCCCGAGAAAATAAATGATGACCTATTCGTTTACTAGTCAATAAGATATTAGGTGTATCTATTTTGGAAACCAAATATTAGTAGACATTGTAGGTACTATGAAATTTGAGATTTAGAAATTAAGTGAACGATGGAATGGTTAGAATAGATCTGGAAAACAACAGTTTTCCTGTTGTTGTTTCTTTGAGTGCTCTTGATTGAAATGAATTTGTGTGTTATTCAACCTTGCTTCCTAACTTATATGGAGTTGTTAGGACTTGGTATTATATTGTTTTATTACAATAAATCTACCCTAGAAAGTGTGTGCATGATTGGAACTCGAATAAAAATGAAATAACATTTGTTACCTTCTAGTTTATTAATTGGAAGTATTGTGAGAACTAGATCTGTGTATACTTTCTTAGTAAATTTTGTGCTATGTTTCTTTGAGTCCAGTACCATTTAGGTACTGTTATTTTGATGCTTGTACCTATGTTAGCTTGCTTGTCTTGTAATAGTAAAGCATGTGTAACATTTGTTGCTTGTTTTCTAGTACTTATTTGACTAGTTGTGTGAGCAAATATTGTGTAGTTGTGCACCTAAGTTTGGTTGTCTTTAAGTTTATTACAGTACCATTTTGGTACTGATATTAGGATAGTAGTATCTCTGTTAGGTTGCACTTGATCTTATGGAGATGCATGTGTAAGCATTACTATCAGTATGCACTAGTATTGCTTCACTAGATTAAATAGCCTTATAATTTTATCTTGTATGCAAAGTTTTTCATGAGTAACCAGAGGCTTAGTACCTATTTTTACTTGGTATTAGTAGGCCATAGCCCACTGGTCCCATTGCCTTTTGGCTTGAGGATGAAAATCCCCAACCATACACATGTGTGAAAATAGCATGTTTCACTATGTGATTGATTTCTATTTTCCACCATGGAAAATATAATTGTTTCTTTTCACTTATGCAAGTGAGAAGTTTATTTCTTATTAGTAAATACTAATATGTTTAGGTGTGATCCTTTTGTTAGCATAATATTCCTTAGGGGTATCATGTTAAGAAATGTTTCACTATCGTGTGCTAAAATTAAATTGTTCACAAAATAAAATAAATTCCTCTTGATTGGTAGATTGTTTGTGAATAATTTTAAATTGGGTGTATGGATTTTTGAAAAGGTTTAGATAACTTTTCATTAATTTCATAGCTACTGGTTGTGTGAGTTATACCTTGCTTGTTTGCTAGTAATTGTTTAAGGAAAACATAAATTGCTAGAATTAATTTATGCATGTTTAATAGTTGTTTCATGGGATTGTTTTGATGTTTGTGCTTACTAACATGAGTAAGTTTTGTGTACTGTTATTAGGTACACTTATATTCATGACTTGCTTGTTTAAGTTTAAACATCATGCTAGCATTGTTTTGCTTCTCTAGAATGAAACTAGTTTCACCACTAGAAAATGGTGATTTTTGCTCTAGTATTACCCTCGTTTTATTTTATGGGTATATTTGTTGATATAGCATGTTTAGGAAGTATTACTTCTGTTATCATGCCATGAATTATTTAGTTACATGTTCTATGGTTATAGGATATGGTTATCTCGTATAGCATGCTGGTGTAGATTTTTCATACTAGTGTGTTATTTGTGCAGTCCTGTTTTTTTATGCCTGTGTAATAGGAGTTTAATCTTGTGTGAAGATGGTGTTTTATAGTATCTTTATGATTGGATTCATTGGTTTTTAGCTACTGGTTGTTTGCTAATTGTTCATGATTGATGGATTCCAAAACCTCTAATAAACAATAACCTAGTGAATAAATAGTCTATTCATCTGTGGTGTTGTTTGCTTGCTTATTGGATTTTGTTTAAATGTTTTACCTTAGCATGAGTTTATACTTGTGTTATGATTGTGCTTAAGAGTATCTTATGAAACTAAAACATCCAAATAAAATCATGAACATATTAAGTGATAGTTGCTTGTGGTGAGTAATGCCCACTGCCATGGGTATTGTTCTGTCTGTTTGTTTTACCTTAGCAACCTAACCTTTGCACCCACAAGCTATATTTTTAGCTTCTTCTATACCTTGTTATGACAGTGGTATACCACTCCATATGTGTTATGTAAGATGTGGGATATAGCTAGGAACTCATGTAATAATTAACGGTACATTTCCAGGTAGTTCTGCACTAACCTTAATTTTTGTTCAAACCAGGAAACAAAAGTTTTGGACCTAAAACAGTACTGGTGTACTTTTTTAAGTGAATTTTCTAATTTAGGGATGTACCCCGCCTCCTAAGAAAAGTCAAAGGGGGGAAGCACCTACACTCCAACACTAACATTGTGTTTGTTGGCCCTCCCTTAGTCCTCGCTTGTGAATCTCGGGGACGAGATTCTTTTTAAGGGGGGAAGACCTGTCACATCCCAATTTTGGAATACCTGTTAACACAGTTGTTTTGCTAATTGCTTGACTAATAAACCTTGGTTGTGTTTGTTTGTGTTTGTTTAAGTGCAACTAAACAAACTAATTATATAAACTTACATGGCTAAGAATGGGAAAACAAAATATTCAACATATTGTTCCAATGACTTTGACAATATTTTCTAAAGTAAATATTGATCAAAGAGTTTTCCAAAAACATCTTATGAAGCCAATACTTGTTGAATATTATTCCAAGACCCAAATTAAGAAAGATGAAACACTTAATAATTTCCATAAAGGATTATCAGAAAAGGAGGCATTCTTAAATGCTTCACCAAAATATTATCAAAATGTTTTTCCAACCTTGCTAGCTTAAAAACAATATTATTGGAGAGCATTGACTTGCTATCTCTAGTCACATAAATATTTTGGCAAAGCATTGCTAAGAAAAGCCAAGTGCTTTATTAAATAGAAATTCCAATATTTCTAGAAACAGAAAACTAAAACAAGTTACTATTGGAAACTTTCCTCAAATGAGCTGAAATTCATACCATTGCTTCCTTAGATCAAATAAGGAACACACACAAGAGGAGACCAAGGATTGAATCCATTAAAGTCTTGAAAACATGGTTTTTCTCCACAGCAACAATTGGGATTTTGAACAAGTTTGTTCTACAAACTTTTTCCAAATGCCATGAAATAAATACCACATGCTCTATATCATAAATTAGGATGAAAACCAAAAGGGCACAAGTTTTGAATAATTTAAGTTGCCAAAAACCCCTGTTTTCTTGACAGCACCTTTTTGAAATTTGAACATGTTTGTTCTATGAAGTAACTCAAAATGACTTGAATTTTCTACCACATAAGGAACACATCAAATAAGGAATGTGTGCCAAAAATTATCATTTTTGGAAGCTCCTAAGTAGGTTAATAAATTCAATGTCCATTTCTGTAAGAATTCAAATTTGAACAACTTTGAATTATCAAGTTTATCTAATTGAGCCAATTTTCATATATGTTGTGCATCTTAACTAATTAGAATTTTGGGCAAAAGGGTTTCAATTTTTGACTTGGTTTTCCTAGTGAAAACATCTTTTTTCAGTGAAGACAGGGACCTGTTTGTAAAATCGCAGGGACCTAAATAAAATCCCAGTCATCTCCTACCTCTAGCCATGCTGTAGTTACAGGAGACCTACCCATTGCTTCGATTCGAAGCAACCCTTGGGGATAAGAGGCCCCCCATGTGCTTGTCTGCCCACATGCCCCCCTCTCTCTCCCCCCCCCCATCGAGCTCCCTCTCTCTCTTCAAAAAAAGAACAAACCGAAACCCTAGTTTTGCCTCACCGTCGATTCGGCCTATCGAGACCTCGCCGTCGGCAACCGTGTGTACCATTGGCTCCGCCTTGTCGTGGTGGTGCTCGGTGCACAAGGAATCGGGCCGAAACACGTCGTGGCGCCCGCGCCATCCCGTTCCCTTCTCCGAGCCGACGAGCTCCGGCGACGGATTCCGGCCGCCACGAGCTTCCTCCTCCTTCTCCGAGCGTCTCCTCGAGCTCATGGTGAGCAGGCGCTCCCCGCCGTACTCTTTCCCCTCTCCCTCTCCCTCTAGAGCGTGGCGGCGCCGTGCTCCTTTCCGGCCGTCGCGTCGCCGTCGTCGCCGATTGCCTTCCGGCGTCTCCCCGGAAGCGAAACCACCACCGGTCGGTAGCCCGCGTTGAGAGCAACGTTGGGTGCGGTTTAATCGCGAAATGGCTTCCGTTATCGCCGGTTGCGGGCTCGCCGGAGTTGTTCCGCCGGCGGATGACCTCCTCGTGACGTCGTGCTCGCGTCAGCCACCCTTGGCCCGCGCGTGGGAGATCAAACCTGCGGGTGGGGCCGGGATCTGCGCGCGTGGATGCCGCGTGGCCTACGGGCCCGCTGGTAAGCGTCTAGAGCTAGATCGCGCTGCGGTAGGATTTGTTCTGGCCGGCCCAAACAGCAGATCTGGCCCAACTCTAGTTCTTTTCCAATTTTATTTTCACAGAAACAGACCTGTTTACTTTTGGCTCTAAATAAATATCTAAAAGATGATTTTGACCAAGCCAAAAATCACAGTGGTACCTAAACTAATTCTGAACCACCTCCAACTTGTAGATCTACTTTTGGATGAATGGTTTTGAAATGAAAAATGTTTTGGTAACAGCTACCAGAAACACCAAAATGAGCACCATTTTTATTTTACAACTCAGAATGAAGTGAGGCCAATTGCATTAGAAAGCCCTTGAAATTATCTAACAGGAGCCATTAACCTAGTTTCCAAATTCATTGTATTTTTGAAATGGCATGCAATTTGGTAAAACACCAGAGAGCACTTTGGTGATTTTTATAAATTAATTAAAGATGAATTTTGATGCAAACTAAATTGGATGGTCTTGTATATGTTTAGGACTATCCAAACCTAGAAGGGTTTAATTTTTAGAGCATCCTAGAAAATTTGGTGGACAGATCTTTGATTTGCTTGTTTCTGCCATTTTTTTTTTAAGAAATTAAATTGTGTGATTATGTTTTTGGTTTGTAATATTATTTTCTAGCATGTACAAGTGGTGTGAACTTGTTTTCTAAGTATTACTTAACTATTTTAGCATGTTAGATTGTGTACTTGAGTTGAGAAGAAATAGAATTTATGTAAGTAGCATATGTTTTGCCTCTAGTTATTACTTGCATAGAATTTTTGATTGATTAAATTGTGTGCAAGTGATTGAATTGTTGTGTTGAGATATTAGATCCAGTGCCATGTTAGTACTTATTTTGTGTTGTTATCACCTCTGCTATCTTGCATTTGAGTTGGTAGAAAAGCATGAGTAGCTTTGTGATGGCTATGAAATTGTTATGGAAAAATTCCCTCATGTGTGGAATTTTTGACATAAGTTTTTGTGGTTGTGTAGCCACATATTTTTGTATTGTGTTCATAGGACCAGTAGCATTTTGATGATGTTATTATTAATACTTGATCCCTAGATTTTTCACTTGTGTGAAAATAATAGCATGAGTAGCATTGCCTTGCTTATTTAAGCACCCTATTATTTTCTGCTAGTATTGTTATTGCACTAGGTGCTAGTTTAGGTTTTTGCTAATTTTTGTCAAGTGTGACCAGAGGCTTTGTGACCTCTTAATGCTTTGTTATGCTAGTGTAACACCCACTGGTTTCATTGCATTTTTGGTGGAAACATTATTTCCCCAAACTAGATGCATTTCTTTTATATAGTTCTATAACTAATAAGTGCCTAGTATTTTTGCTTTGGATTTTTAGTGCTAAATGAAAATGTGTATGCTTCTGTTTGTAAGTGGTTTAATAATGTGTGGTTTGCTAGGAAAAATACATTCTTGGAGTGTTGTTTGATTCCTCTAGTAATGCCCTTTTTATTACCACTAGTATATAGGAGTTGCCCTGCAAAATGATACCTTGTTTTATCCAATGGGATATTTTTGTTATAGCAAGTATAGATGTTTTTCACTCCTGTTTTTATGACATGGACCCTCTGGTTGTATTTCAATTACTTGATTGAAATGCATCCATTGATTCTTCATGTTTGAGTAGTACTAGATTCCTTAGCAGTTTTTTTGTGTTGAATTATTTTTCCTGCCAACTTGTGTTTGGTAGATATGTGTGTATCCTTGCATGAGGACATGTTTTCATTTTCCATTATGATAACATGGTTCCTTGTTTGCATTTTAACACTTTACTTTTTATGCATGCTTGCATAGCAAACTTTTAGTAGAAACATGTCTATAGGATTCCTCCTTTTTAGCCATTGTTTCTATTGTTCTCACTATGAGAATTGTGTGTTTTGTGATGAGAATATTACTTTGTTACATTTGTGTAGGCTCACTGATTTGTAAAAGTAACTTTTACAAATCATGTGTTTCATTTATTCTTGATGTCAATTTAGACTTAGTAGATTAGCTACCTTATTCTTTTTGTGGTGTGGTTGATAGACCCATTGCCATGATCATTATTGTGCATGTTTTTATATACTCTTAGTAGTCGCACCCTTGTGAAACTAAGTTTATTTTGGGTTTATTAATATCTTGGTATGAGAGTGGCACACCCACTGAATCCATGATATTAAGGTTGTGAGATATGTTCCTCCAACCTTAAGTTGTCTATTAAATGGCATTTCTGCCAAGTGTGTTTGTTTGATTGTTTGCTCCATTAATAATTGTGTGATAGGTTATTATTAGATTTCCTTGCTGTATGTATTGTTATGTATGGTTGCTTGCCTTGATTGGTTCTGAATGTGTGTCCTTTATTCCTTTTACGACGTTAGAAAACGAAGAGGAAGGAAGTGTCGTGAAGATCTGTTTCAAGTTCCAGTCACTCCAAAACCAGGGACACAAGGAGATACCAGGCAAGCCATCCTGATGCTTGCTGATACAATACTTATCATTATCTATCATGCATGTTTTACCTCTGAAGTTTTACAAAAGCTTGATTATCAAAACTATTTTTGATGTGGAATTTACTACTATACTATATTATAGGTTACTATCATGCCAGTAGTTAAACTTGGTAATACCAAGCCCATAAGCCACCATATGGTATTTATTACCATCAAATATACAAGTCCCTAAGTGGAGACCCTAAAATTGTGATTCTACAAAACAAAGGCTTTACGGAAAAACCCGGAGAAAAGGCGGATCCTTGTTCTCCGGAGGAATGTGGAAGTGGTCATTTTTGAGAAAGTGGTGTTTTCAAAAATGACACATAACCTAGTCTTCGCCGGACAACCTTTACCGTACTGCCACCCTACCCCAACATGGGCAAGGGGCTTAACTTGAAGTTTGTTCTTATTAGTGTGTGCTATCTCATGTGCTATAGGGGATGCGATCCTCTGAACCGAATGTCGTGGAGACATATAAAGTGTGGGATTAATTTTCCCTCCGGATGCATCAGTTGAGGCATCCTGGCTTGGCGGGGATTAGCTCGGTGCCGGGGATGTGGTAAAACTCAACTGAGAGATAGGCATATTCTAGCTTGAACATAGTGGATGGTTATGATCAGATACCTGATGTTTACATACTGTTGTTACAGTCCGTGGTTGTTTCACGGGAGGTGTACTGGATCTGGTGGATGTGTACACCTCTGCAGAGTATAACTTTTTCGAAGAAGCCGCGTCCTCGGATATGGACGGTTGAATGGCCATGTAGCTAGCATTGTGTCAATGTTTTCAAAAAGGAAGTTTTGAAAGGGAATTTTGGAAAGGAAGTGTTGAACTTGTGAAGTTCGGAAAGGAATGGAAACTTATACCGTGGAGGTATCGTCGATGATGAAAAGCCAGATGATGCTATACAAAACAAAATGTTTTGCAAAGAAAACCTTTTCTACTCTAAGCAAGAACTCTGGAAATTGATTCCAAGAAGTTTTGCAAAGAGAAAATATTCTTTAACAAAGTTTTACAAAACCTCTTGTACAGGTGATATCGACAAGAGAAATAAAGCTATATATTATTTTTCTTCTGAAGTATCTTCTTCAACGAAGATACAGATAAACCTGACTGCAACTGTGGTGTCATCATATATGAACACCATTGATAGTGAACCATATTTATAGCCTACCTATTCCACCATATAAGCATACTTGCATGTTGGTAAGTGAAATGATGGATGTCTTGCTGAGTACATTCAAATGTACTCATTATGGTTTCGCCCCTGGTATCTACTTATCAGATTTGGAGAAGGAGCCTCCAAAGGATATCTATGAAGAGAAGTACGGAGTTGACGGCTTTGCGAACTAGGATCGTCTCCGGGTCAGCAGCCTGTAGGTTAAGGCGTGACTTGGGCTCAACTACGTTGTGTTTTATTTGTCTTCCGCTGTGTTTGTTAAGTTGCCTGCCCCATGTGGCAGTTGCGTTAAACTTGATCATGTGATCATTTGTGTAATACCTTTATGTATCCGTGTAATGGATGATGTATTTCTGTGTGCCAACTTTGTATGTTGTTCACGACTGATCTTTCTGGGATCGTGAATGTATGCATACGGAGGGTTTCAGACTGCCGGTCTGGGGTCCTTACAATTATGATGAGACTTTCGCTCCTGTCGCTCACATGACCACTGTTCGGACTCTTCTTGCCGTTGCTTATGTTCGCCATTGGTCTGTTTCTCAGCTTGATGTCAAGAATGCCTTTCTTAATGGCGAGTTGCGTGAGGAGGTCTATATGCGACCACCACCTGGGTATTCTGTTGACGATGGCATGGTTTGCCGTCTTCGTCGCTCTCTCTATGGCCTTAAGCAAGCCCCTCGTGCATGGTTTGAGCGATTTGCATCTGTGGTCATGGCTGCTGGTTTTTCTCCTAGTGCTCATGATCCTGCGATGTTTGTTCACTGCTCTCCTCGTGGTCGCACTCTTCTTCTTCTATATGTCGATGACATGATCATCACTGGTGACGACCCTGAGTATATTGCCTTTGTTAAGGCACGTCTGAGTGAGCAGTTTCTTATGTCGGATCTTGGTCCGCTTCGTTACTTTCTTGGGATTGAGGTTTCATCCACCTCTGACGGTTTCTTTATATCCCAAGAACGGTATATTCATGATCTTATTACTCGTGCCGCTCTTACTGATGAGTGTACTGCTGAGACTCCTATGGAGCTCAATGTCTCTCTTCGTGCTACAGATGGTGATCCCCTCTCTGATCCGACTCGTTATCGACATTTGGTCGGGAGTCTTGTCTATCTGGTTGTTACTCGCCCAGATATTTCTTATCCTGTTCATATCTTGAGTCAGTTTGTTTCTGCTCCTACTTCGGTTCACTATAGTCACCTTCTTCGTGTTCTCCGTTACCTTCGTGGGACGATCTCTCTTTGTCTCTTCTTTCCTCGTTATAGCTCGTTACAGCTCCAGTCCTACTCCGATGCTACGTGGGCTAGTGATCCTATGGATCGCCGGTCACTGTCTGCTTATTGTGTTTTTCTTGGTGGTTCTCTCATTGCCTGGAAGATGAAGAAGCAGACCGCAGTTTCCCGTTCGAGTGCAGAGGCTGAGTTGCGGGCGATGGCTCTTTTGACTGCTGAGGTGACTTGGTTACGGTGGTTACTTGCAGATTTTGGTGTCTCCGTTACGACACCCACCGATCTATTGTCTGATAGTACAGGTGCCATCAGTATTGCACGTGACCCGGTGAAGCACGAGCTTACCAAGCATATTGGTGTTGATGCTTCTTTTGTTCGTGCTAGTGTGCAGGATCATATTATTGCGCTCCAGTATGTGCCTTCAGAGTTACAGTTGGCGGACTTCTTTACGAAGGCCCAGACTAGAGCACAGCATAGTTTCTTTCTCTCCAAACTCAGTGTTGTTCATCCACCATGAGTTTGAGGGGGGGTGTTAGAGAGATATGTGTATATTTGTAGTTTCCCCGTTGTATAAGGGGCTTTCTGCATATTACCTGCACCTGTACATGTATATTGGCCTATGGCCTCATGGGAATACAAGTTCGTCTATTCCTCTAACACTTTTCACCTAATGGGCCTCTTTTCCCTCCTAGGCCCATTTAAGGTAAAATGCCTCTAAAAATAAAATAAAAAATATATTTAATCATTAATTATCTTAATTAATATTAATATATATATTATTTAATTTATCTAGCTCTAAAACACCTTTCGTAGCTCTTCGATCTCCATCAGATATTTCTCCCTTAATAAGAAACACCTTTGGAACCCCTCCGATCACCATCAGATAAATCCTGGAATAATTTCGGAGATTTTATCTATTTTCTCTTCGGTTTCAAATCAAACCTAAACGTCGTCCACCCTTTAGTTTTCCACCTTACAGTTTGGGATCACTCC
>JAPCYS010000494.1:0-21314 GCA_028641055.1 Alopecurus myosuroides | reverse complement strand
TGTAACATCCACCTTTTTGTAATAAAAAGTTTGTGTGTTTGTGTTTGTGATCATGTCATGTCATGCATGCATTTTTTAACCCAAGTTTGTATTTAAAACAAGTGCATTAAAATTTAATACCGGAGTTTATTAAAATCACTTAAAAGTGCCAATTTAAATGATGGTTTAAAATGGTGCAATTTTTGCCAACAAAAATATGTTGAGGTTGCCAATGTGTTAAGAAACTCAAAAATATTTTTTACAAATTTTTACCATTTATAGAAAAGGCCCTCAAGTCTGTTTTAAGTTGTTGTTTTAAAAAGGACAAGGACCTTTTCGAAGTTTCTGTATTCCAGGGGGGTTGTCAGAAATTTCGTTTTGTCTTCTTCTTCCTTGAGCCAGTAGACGAGCAGATCGACCACGTCGCCACCTTTCCCCGCCACCTCCTGCTTTCCCCTCTTCGAGGATAAGGGCGAGGAGATCCCCGCACGCCTCCACCCCTCCTCACCTCGGCCCTCGTCCTCTCTCTCTGTCTCCCTCACGCACGGAAGAACCCGAACCCTAACCGACGCCATCCGCCGCAGGTCTCCGGCGATAGGACCGACCCCGCGCCCCGCCGAGCAGCCCACCGTCTCCGCCGTGTCTCCGTCGTCCTCCTCGAGTACGCACAGCAGTGGGGAGCCCCAGGAGGGCCCCAATTTCCTCGCCGGCCATCCGCCACGGCCGCCGCCGTCTCCGCCTCGCCGCCGGCGATTTCCGCCGCCCCTTGCTGCCCCGACCACCTCATAACGTTTGCGGTGAGCCCCTGCACCCGCTGGTGCCTCCCCTTTTCTCCCTCCCCCTCCGCAGCACTCTGTCGTTGCCGGCCGCGGTCCGCAGTCGCGCCGCAGCTCGCCGGCGAGCTCTCCGGCGACCATTTGGTCGGCCGCGAGCACCACCAGAACCCCCTCGCTCTGCTCTAGCTAGTGGAGTAAACCGATTCCGAAATCCCGCGCCAATTTCATCGATTGCTTAGCATCTGTGAGGATTTGGCCACGGGATGACATCATTATGACGTCATGCCCATGTCACAGCCTCTGTTTCTTTTAAAATGAAATCAACTGACACGTGGACCCACTGCTATTTAAATTATAGAAAATTAACTAATTTTATAAATGCAATATCTTTTATTTGGTACATCAGAAAAATATGTTCAATATACCAATTTGTTCAGAAAAATGTAATCTGCATGTTTATGTCATTTTCACACATTTTTGACAAAGTTGAATTTTGAGCATTATTTAAATCATTTAAAATAAAGAAAATAAGTTTTTATTCCAGAAATTAGAAAATTACAAGTTATATGTCAAAATGGTTAGAATGACAAATGCAACCTAGTTATGGTGTTTTCAATCCCTTTTGAGCAATTAAAAGTAGTCTCACTTCTAGAATTGCCCGAATCGGCCTCCGAGGTCCACTTCGGGACTAATTTCACTAAAACTGTTTTCTTAACATATGAACCCTAGCAACCCATGAAACATGTTTAGGGATTTTATTTAATGCATTCAAATGTTCATGCATACATATTGAGCATTTGCATCGATGCCTGTTTTGAGTGTTGTTCTCCCTGTTTCCGGTGTTTGCTCCTATCGGTAGACCTCGAATCCGGAGAGAAGTTCGACACCCCTGTTGCCGAATACTTGGTCTAAACAACCAAGTCAAGCACTTATTCCTGAAGCTTTCTCTGGTTTTCTTGAAGCAAGGCAAGAATAACCTCTTATCTGCCCATATATGTTTTCGAAGTGTTTTCCTTCTCGTACGATGCATGCTTTTACAAAGTATCTTGAGTCAATAGATAGAGTTATCCTATTTATTTGCATAAACCAGATATCATGATTCAATGCTCCTAGCACACATAGGATTTGTTTGTGTGTGTCGCCAGAGCCTCAAATATGCCATGCTTAGTCATACATGTCTGTTTATCTCTGCTCCATCCGGTTGATGAATCAGAGTTACGAAATGAATCTAGTATGATAGGATGATGTGCTAAGATTCGAGATATGTGTTTAATATGTTTAAAGGCTTGGATGAGTTGCCGCATGCGATGTGGTGATTTGCCTCGTTCATGCCTCTAGGAGCGAGTTCTCGCCTTTGAAGCCAAGACTGATCGTGCAACCACATGGGGATTGGATTCCCCTCGGTTTTAACTTGTCTAGTTTGTTCTATGAGTTGCCTAGTTCGGGCGTTCCATTTGGATTTGCTGGGGATATTAAAATGTTTTCAAAACTAGGACGTGGTGGTGTATCGGCGCTCTACGGGTAGGTAACCGTCGAGCATTGCGCACAACGATAGAGACCCGGCAGGAGATGGCCACTCCCTATTGGCGGTCCATCTCTACTCGGAGCGACTCATGGAATAGGCGAAGCAAGGGAAAGATCGTGGTCAGCCACCCTCTGCCAGCACATCATCGGAATTGTGCCAATATCTTGGCATTAATAGTCGGTTGATACGTGTGGGTATAGTTGTTCACCCCTACAGGGTTTAATCTTTTCGAAAAGCCGTGTCCGCGGTTAAGGACGACTTGGTGACGGATCCTGAGATCATAGATAACTTGATCCGAACGTAAAAGATGTTGTCAATGAATGTTTAGTTTCAAGAGGTGGTTCCGGTTATCATGTGATGGATGATGCTTCGGAGGATCTGAAGTCAATACCCGACGAAAAGGTGTTCTTTTAAAAGAATTGTGAAAATCTTCTCTATCTCTCTCTATTCGAAACAAAGTTGGCTTTACGCAAAACAACCTTCATAAACCCTTTATGAACAAGCAGATATATAATAGGTTAGTTAAGTATTGTTGAGTACCTCCCGTACTCATGTTTGCTTCAATTTGGTTCAGGTGGAGTTCCATACCTTTCGTGGTGTATCAACATGGACATCGACAGATAGTTTGGGGTTTCCCAGGTAGCAGCCTGGAATCTATGGGCTGGGACGTCGCCTTATGTTGCGGCCTCTTAGGCCATTTTGGTTCTTGTTGAATAGCAACATAATTTGCTTTCCGTTGTCTGATGTAATGTTGGGTCGTGTGACCTCTGCTTGTAAGCTTTACTCTAGTATTACTTGCTTAATAAAGCTTCATGTCTAGAGTGCTTCTTTGATCGATTGTTGGTTTTGAGCCCGTTGTTATACAGTTTTGGCTATGCCTGCATAGTTGTCGCAGTCGAGGGGTTGTGGAGCCGATGATCCATGTCCGAGCCCGCCTGCCGATGTGATTCGGCCTGGGGCGAGGTAACCCCAGTAACCCTCGATTGTTGTTGCACTTTCTGGACACATAGCAGCTCTGTATAACTTTGGTCCCGTTCCTCCAGTTTCATCCGACTCGTGGACGCTTGGGTATACATATCTGGTTATGACTAGCATGGACACAAGGAGTAGTAGATCGGGGATCCGAACTACGTGCCGATGAATCCGGTCTGTATGCCGTTGTTTGTTGCGGTCGGGGCTGGTAACCCTGAAGCCCTTGTGAGTCCATTGCTAGGAGCACATGATAGTTTGTATATCTCTGGGTCCGGGGTCTGACAGGTCTTGGTATCAGAGCATGACTGCCTGTAGGAAAACCCTTGCTATTGGTCGATGTTGAGTCTAGAGTTTGTGAAAACTATTTTCGAAATGACAAATGAGTTATGAAAACCTTCTTAGGATTCTTTTTACTCCTTACCTGGTATCGTTCTAACTCTGAGTCACCTTATCTCATTTGATTTCAAATGTTTTACCTCTCACCTATTAACTTCAAAGTTAGGAGCAAAATCGTTGGGTGTTTTTCCTAGTACTCCGTGTCAGGTTGCTAACCTTCTCAGAGTTTCCAAGTTACCTCCTTTGGTCTAAATCGTTGTTTCCTTTTGACTTCAGTTGATCCATATCAAGTCATGAATCTTTCTGTTGCATTCTTTCCCATGGGAGTGTTCCTCATGGTTCCATTTCTTTGTACTCAGGATGTTCGGGAGTACTCGAGATTCCGTTGAAAGTGGTCATATCGAGGGAGAGTCTTCATCTTCCTTAATGACGCAAGTTCTTCAGGATATCGAGACCAACCGCCTGAGAAATGAACATCTCCTTGAGCGTGTGGCGCAAAATACTGAAAGTCGTCATGACGAATGTGTCACATTTGGGGATTTAGTTCATGCTAAGCTTCCAACTTTCAGCAATCTCAACGAACCCATCGATGCTGATGATTGGCTTCGTACTATCGAGCGGAAATTTAACGCTCTCCATGTTCCAGAAAGTGACCATGTGAACTTTGCCGCCTACCAGCTAGAGGGTGAAGCTGGTTCATGGTGGGAAGGTTTCTTGGCGTTGCAATCGCCGGGACATAAGGTTACTTGGGAGGAGTTCCGTAAAGAGTTCTGTGCTGCCCATGTTCCTGAGGCAGTTATGGACTCCAAAAGAAAAGAGTTCCTGGATCTGACCCAGGGGCAGATGGATGTTGAAACTTACGGGCGTGAATTCACCCCTTTGGCTCGTTATGCACCCCGAGATGTTGCAGATGATGCGGATAAGCAAGAGTTGTTCCGCAAGGGTCTGGATTCCGGAGTTCGCTATGAGCTATTGTCTTTCAAGTTCCCAACCTTCCACGACCTTTATAATCATGCTCTTACCTTGGAGCGTGGCAAAAAGGAAATGGAAATTTCTTTGAAGCAGAGTTCTGGAGAGTCACATGCGTCTTCTTCTGGTTCCAAGAAGCGTCGTGTGTTCGTTCCGTGCAGTGTCATTCCATATCCATCAGTTGTTCAACAAGGTCACCTTGGTGGGCAATCCAGAGTTGTTGGTGGTAAGAAACGGCTGGTGACATGTCATGTATGTGACGAACTTGGCCATTACTCCGACAAATGTCCTCAGAGGATATCTCCTGCACCTCAGCATGTTCCTACACATGTTGTTAACCGTGGTCGTTTGAACCATGTTCTGATTGAAGAAGCTCAGAAAGCACCTGATGTCGTGTTGGGAATGCTTTGTGTCAATTTAGCTCCAGCATCAGTTCTGTTTGATTCTGGAGCATCACATTCATGTGTATCAAGAGCTTTCGCGGGGTTGTTAGACATACCCTTTGTGAAAGTGGTCCCTCCGTTAATAATCTCCACCCAGGGTCTATCCGTCAGATCAATCATTGTTGCCCTGGTGTGCCAATTGAAATTGGAGGTTTGGTGTTTCTCAGTACACTTTCCATCATGGACCAAACTAATATCAATGTCATACTGGGCATGGACTGGTTGTCAACACATCATGCCATGATTAACTGTGGAGCCAAGTATGTTACCCTGATTCATCCATATGGTCAGACAACTCGGTTGTTGTTTCCTTGTGGGACAGTTCAACCACAGCCATGTTCTCATCCTAATGCAATCAAAGTCCGACCATCTCTCGAGATTCATGAGGTACCAGTGGTGTGTAAGTTTTCGGATGTCTTCCCGGAAGAGCTTCCTGGTATGCATCATGATTATTCAGTGGAGTTTGTTGAGGAACTAATTCCTGGAGTGGCTCCTACTTCTGAAAGACCACACCATATCTCTCTAGAAGAGCTGGTTGAGTTGAAGAAGAAAATAGAGGAGTCAGAAGGGAAAGGCTTTCCTCATGCCAACACATCTTCTTGTGGATGTCCTACACTCTTCGTCATGAAGAAGGATACCACGGTTCCCCAGCTGGTTAGTGATTATTGTCCGTTCAATGATGTGAATAAAGCACAAGTGTTCTCTTCCTCAGACAAATGATTTGTTTGACCGTCTGTTTGGTTCCACTGTCTTCTCCAAGATACACTTAAGTCTGGGTTATTATCAACTTCAGACTACGTCCGGGAATGTTTCTTAAACAGTTGTCAAAACTCGTTATGGTCTTTACGAGTACATTGTTATGTTTCCCGAACTCTCCAACGCTCCAACCATGTTGATGGGGCTTATGAAATCCATTTTCATGGAGTATCTTGACAAGTTCGTTGTGGTTTACCTCAACGATGTTATAATCTACTCCAAGTCCGAAGAAGAACATGCTGAACATCTTCGGCTAGTTTTGACAAAGCTTCGTGAGCATCGTCTCTATGCGAAATTCTCCAGATGTGAGTTCTGGTTGAAAGAGCTCATATTTCTAGGCTATGTCCTATCTGCTGACGGAGTTGCAGTTCTCCCTAACAAAGTTCAAGCCATATTGGACTGGGAGTCACCCAAGTCCATCAAAGAGGTTCGAAACTTCCTCGAACTTATCGGTTGTTATCACCGCTCTATTGAAGGTTTTGGCAAAGCTGCCAAGCCAATGACTGATCTTCTTAAGAAAGATAAACAGTTTGTATGGTCAAGAATGGCAGAAGAGAGTTTCCGGTTGTTGAAAACCAAGCTGGCTAATGCTCCTATGCTTGTCCTTCCGGACACGCGCAAGGACTTCGTTATCTTCTGTGATGCCTCTCGTCAAGGTATCGATTGTGGTCTATTGCAAGATGGTCGGGTGGTTTCTTATGCTTCTCGACAACTGAAACCACATGAGCTCAAATATCCAACTCATGCTCTTGAGTTAGCAGCTGTTGTGTATGCCTTGAAACAATGGCGTCATTATCTGCTAGGAAATCAATGTGAGTTCTACTTCCATCAGCAGAGCTTCAAATATCTTTTCACCCAACCAGATCTGAGTCTTAGACAAAAGAGATGGTTGGAACTAGTCAAAGAACTCAATGTGGAGGTCAATTGTCAAACTGATAAAGGTAAAGGCGTGGCTGACACGACAATCCAGAAGTCTTACTGTAACAGCTTGATGATACAACAAGATCAACCTTCTCTCCACAAAGAGTTCTCCAAGCTCAATCTTGAGGTTGTTCCCTCTGGTTATCCGGCTAATCCAGAAGTGAAACCATCCTTTGAACATCAAATCAAAGATGCCCAAAAGCGGGATCTAAGCATTACCTTGGCCAAGAGAAAGATTTCTCCTGGAATTCCTACATGTTTCTCTGTTGATAATCAAGGTACCGTTTATTTTGGTGAACGTCTTGTTGTGCCGAAGAAACGGAGTCTAAAATAACTTATCCTCCGTGAAGCTCATGAGTCACTTCTCTCTGTTCATCCTGGTAGCACCAAAATGTACCGTGATCTATGTCAAAGGTTCTGGTGGACCAAGATGAAGCGAGATATCTCTCAATTTGTGGCTGAATGCGACGTTTGTCGTCGTGCTAAAGCTGAACATCAAAGACCAGTTGCTAGTCTCTACCCTACACCTATTCCTGTTTGGAAGTGGGATGAAGTGGAGATGACTTTCATTGTTGGTCTTCCAAGAAATGATCAGGGACACACCGCTATCTGGGTAGTGATTGATCGGTTGTCAAAGGTTGTTCATTTCATTCCTATCCATCAGAGCATCATTGCTAAACAACTGGCAGATTTATATGTCTCCCGAATAATACCTCTTCATGGTGTTCCTAAGAAGATCCTTTTTTATCAGGGAAATTTGTTTACCTCCAAGGGCTGGGCAAGTTTCAAGCAATCTATGGGAAGTCGTCTACATTCCACCATAATCTATCAATCATCCCGTAGTGATCACCTCAGAAGTCTGAATCAAACACTTGAAGACATGCTCCGAGCTTGTGTTGTATCCTTCGGTAATGATTGGGAGAAGTGTCTTCCATCTGCCGAGTTCGTTTATAACAACTGCTTCCAAGTTATCTTGGCCAAAGCTCCGTTTGAAGTTCTCTACAATCGAAGCTATTCAATTCCGTTAAATTGGTCAGAAACCGGTGAAAGACAGTTGTTTGGACTGAAGAATCTGATCAATGAGACTGAAGAAACAGTTCGTATCATCCGTGAACATCTCAAAGCAGCTCAGTCTCGTCAGAAGAGTTATGGTGACCGTCAACAAGATATTCGTTATGATATCGGCGGACAAGCCTATCCCCGAGTCATACCTTTGAAAGGTGTTCATCGTGATGTCATGAAGGGAAAATTACCGCCTCGCTATGTTGGTCCTTTCCCTATTCTTGCAAAAAGTGGGAATTTTGCTTATCGTCTCCACCTACCTTCAACGTTCCCGCGGGTTCATGCTACATTCCACGTCTCACAACTCCATCGTTGTTTCAAAGATTCCAACCGTGGTGTTGATCATGAAACCATTGATCTTAAGGATGATCTGACCTACCGAGAATGTCTTGTCTGTATCCTCGAGGCAGTTGAAAGAAAGATTCGATGCTGAAGCATCCAGTGCCTCAAAGTTCAGTGGTCTCATCATTCTGAAGCTGAAGCAACCTGGGAACGAGAAGATCGTTTACGATCTGAGTACCCGTCCTTCTTTGCTAAAACCTAGGAATCTCGGGACGAGATTCTTGTAAGGGGTGTAGACTTGTAACATCCACCTTTTTGTAATAAAAAGTTTGTGTGTTTGTGTTTGTGATCATGTCATGTCATGCATGCATTTTTGAACCCAAGTTTGTATTTAAAACAAGTGCATTAAAATTTAATACCGGAGTTTATTAAAATCATTTAAAAGTACCAATTTAAATGATGGTTTAAAATGGTGCAATTTTTACCAACCAAAAATATTTTGAGGTTGCCAATGTGTTAAGAAACTCAAAAATATTTTTTACAAATTTTTACCATTTACAGAAAAGGCCCTCAAGTCTGTTTTAAGTTGCTGTTTTAAAAAGGACGAGGAACTTTTCGAAGTTTCTGTATTCCAGGGGGGTTTTCAGAAATTTCGTTTTGTCTTCTTCTTCCTTGAGCCAGTAGACGAGCAGATCGACCACGTCGTCGCCTTTCCCCGCCACCTCCTGCTTTCCCCTCTTTGAGGATAAGGGCGAGGAGATCCCCGCACGCCTCCACCCCTCCTCACCTCGGCCCTCGTCCTCTCTCTCTGTCTCCCTCACACACGGAAGAACCCGAACCCTAACCGACGCCGTACGCCGCAGGTCGCCGGCGATAGGACCGACCCCGCGCCCCGCCGAGCATCCCACCGTTTCCGCCGTGTCTCCGTCATCCTCCTCGAGTACGCACAACAGTGGGGAGCCCCAGGAGGGCCCCAATTTCCTCGCCAGCCATCCGCCACGGCCGCCGCCGTCTCCGCCTCGCCGCCGGCGATTTCCGCCGCCCCTTGCTGCCCCGACCACCTCATAACGTTTGCGGTGAGCCCCTGCACCCGCTGGTGCCTCCCCTTTTCTCCCTCCCCCTCCGCAGCTCTCTATCGTCGCCGGCCGCGGTCCGCAGCCGCGCCGCAACTCGCCGGCGAGCTCTCCGGCGACCATTTGGTCGGCCGCGAGCACCACCAGAACCCCCTCGCTCTGCTCTAGCTAGTGGAGTAAACCGATTCCGAAATCCCGCGCCAATTTCATCGATTGCTTAGCATCTGTGAGGATTTGGCCACGGGATGACATCATTATGACGTCATGCCCATGTCACAGCCTCTGTTTCTTTTAAAATGAAATCAACTGACACGTGGACCCACTGCTATTTAAATTACAGAAAATTAACTAATTTTATAAATGCAATATCTTTTATTTGGTACATCAGAAAAATATGTTCAATATACCAATTTGTTCAGAAAAATGTAATCTGCATGTTTATGTCATTTTCACACATTTTTGACAAAGTTGAATTTTGAGCATTATTTAAATCATTTAAAATAAAGAAAATAAGTTTTTATTCAAGAAAATTAGAAAATTACAAGTTATATGTCAAAATGGTTAGACTGACAAATGCAACCTAGTTATGGTGTTTTCAATCCCTTTTGAGCAATTAAAATTAGTCTCACTTCTAGAATTGCCCGAATCGGCCTCCGAGGTCCACTTCGGGACTAATTTCACTAAAACTGTTTTCTTAACATATGAACCCTAGCAACCCATGTAACATGTTTAGGGATTTTATTTAATGCATTCAAATGTTCATGCATACATATTGAGCATTTGCATCGATGCCTGTTTTGAGTGTTGTTCTCCCTCTTTCCGGTGTTTGCTCCTATCGGTAGACCTCGAATCCGGAGAGAAGTTCGACACCCCTGTTGCCGAATACTTGGTCTAAACAACCAAGTCAAGAACTTATTCCTGAAGCTTTCTCTGGTTTTCTTGAAGCAAGGCAAGAATAACCTCTTATCTGCCCATATATGTTTTCGAAGTGTTTTCCTTCTCGTACGATGCATGCTTTTACAAAGTATCTTGAGTCAATAGATAGAGTTATCCTATTTATTTGCATAAACCAGATAGCATGATTCAATGCTCCTAGCAGACATAGGATTTGTTTGTGTGTGTCGCCAGAGCCTCAAATATGCCATGCTTAGTCATACATGTCTGTTTATCTCTGCTCCATCCGGTTGATGAATCAGAGTTACGAAATGAATCTAGTATGATAGGATGACGTGGTAAGATTCGAGATATGTGTTTAATATGTTTAAAGGCTTGGATGAGTTGCCGCATGGGATGTGGTGATTTTCCTCGTTCATGCCTCTAGGAGCGAGTTCTCGCCTTTGAAGCCAAGACTGATCGTGCAACCACACGGGGATTGGATTCCCCTCGGTTTCAACTTGTCTAGTTTGTTCTATGAGTTGCCTAGTTCGGGCGTTCCATTTGGATTTGCTGGGGATATTAAAATGTTTTCAAAACTAGGACGTGGTGGTGTATCGGCGCTCTACGGGTAGGTAACCGTCGAGCATTGCGCACAACGATAGAGACCCGGCAGGAGATGGCCACTCCCTATTGGCGGTCCATCTCTACTCGGAGCGACTCATGGAATAGGCGTAGCAAGGGAAAGATCGTGGTCAGCCACCCTCTGCCGGCACATCGTCGGAATTGTGCCAATAGCTTGGCATTAAGAGTCGGTTGATACGTGTGGGTAAAGTTGTGCACCCCTACAGGGTTTAATCTTTTCGAAAAGCCGTGTCCGCGGTTAAGCACGACTTGGTGACGGATCCTAAGATCATAGATAACTTGAACCGAACGTAAAAGATGTTGTCAATGAATGTTTAGTTTCAAGAGGTGGTTCCGGTTATCATGTGATGGATGATGCTTCGGAGGATCTGAAGTCAATACCCGACGAAAAGGTGTTCTTTTAAAAGAATTGTGAAAAACTTCTCTATCTCTCTCTATTCGAAACAAAGTTGGCTTTACGCAAAACAACCTTCATAAACCCTTTATGAACAAGCAGATATATAATAGGTTAGTTAAGTCTTGTTGAGTACCTCCCGTACTCATGTTTGCTTCAATTTGGTTCAGGTGGAGTTCCATACCTTTCGTGGTGTATCAACATGGACATCGACAGATAGTTTGGGGTTTCCCAGGTAGCAGCCTGGAATCTATGGGCTGGGACGTCGCCTTATGTTGCGGCCTCTTAGGCCATTTTGGTTCTTGTTGAATAGCAACATAATTTTCTTTCCTTTGTCTGATGTAATGTTGGGTCGTGTGACCTCTGCTTGTAAGCTTTACTCTAGTATTACTTTCTTAATAAAGCTTCATGTCTAGAGTGCTTCTCTGATCGATTGTTGGTTTCGAGCCCGTTGTTATACAGTTTTGGCTATGCATGCATAGTTGTCGCAGTCGAGGGGTTGTGGAGCCAATGATTGTTGCCCTGGTGTGCCAATTGAAATTGGAGGTTTGGTGTTTCTCAGTACACTTTCCATCATGGACCAAACTAATATCAATGTCATACTGGGCATGGACTGGTTGTCAACACATCATGCCATGATTAACTGTGGAGCCAAGTATGTTACCCTGATTCATCCATATGGTCAGACAACTCGGTTGTTGTTTCCTTGTGGGACAGTTCAACCACAGCCATGTTCTCATCCTAATGCAATCAAAGTCCGACCATCTCTCGAGATTCATGAGGTACCAGTGGTGTGTAAGTTTTCGGATGTCTTCCCGGAAGAGCTTCCTGGTATGCATCATGATTATTCAGTGGAGTTTGTTGAGGAACTAATTCCTGGAGTGGCTCCTACTTCTGAAAGACCACACCATATCTCTCTAGAAGAGCTGGTTGAGTTGAAGAAGAAAATAGAGGAGTCAGAAGGGAAAGGCTTTCCTCATGCCAACACATCTTCTTGTGGATGTCCTACACTCTTCGTCATGAAGAAGGATACCACGGTTCCCCAGCTGGTTAGTGATTATTGTCCGTTCAATGATGTGACAATAAAGCACAAGTGTTCTCTTCCTCAGACAAATGATTTGTTTGACCGTCTGTTTGGTGCCACTGTCTTCTCCAAGATACACTTAAGTCTGGGTTATTATCAACTTCAGACTAGGTCCGGGAATGTTTCTTAAACAGTTGTCAAAACTCGTTATGGTCTTTACGAGTACATTGTTATGTTTCCCGAACTCTCCAACGCTCCAACCATGTTGATGGGGCTTATGAAATCCATTTTCATGGAGTATCTTGACAAGTTCGTTGTGGTTTACCTCAATGATGTTATAATCTACTCCAAGTCCGAAGAAGAACATGCTGAACATCTTCGGCTAGTTTTGACAAAGCTTCGTGAGCATCGTCTCTATGCGAAATTCTCCAGATGTGAGTTCTGGTTGAAAGAGCTCATATTTCTAGGCTATGTCCTATCTGCTGACGGAGTTGCAGTTCTCCCTAACAAAGTTCAAGCCATATTGGACTGGGAGTCACCCAAGTCCATCAAAGAGGTTCGAAACTTCCTCGAACTTATCGGTTGTTATCACCGCTCTATTGAAGGTTTTGGCAAAGCTGCCAAGCCAATGACTGATCTTCTTAAGAAAGATAAACAGTTTGTATGGTCAAGAATGGCAGAAGAGAGTTTCCGGTTGTTGAAAACCAAGCTGGCTAATGCTCCTATGCTTGTCCTTCCGGACACGCGCAAGGACTTCGTTATCTTCTGTGATGCCTCTTGTCAAGGTATCGATTGTGGTCTATTGCAAGATGGTCGGGTGGTTTCTTATGCTTCTCGACAACTGAAACCACATGAGCTCAAATATCCAACTCATGCTCTTGAGTTAGCAGCTGTTGTGTATGCCTTGAAACAATGGCGTCATTATCTGCTAGGAAATCAATGTGAGTTCTACTTCCATCAGCAGAGATTCAAATATCTTTTCACCCAACCAGATCTGAGTCTTAGACAAAAGAGATGGTTGGAACTAGTCAAAGAACCCAATGTGGAGGTCAATTGTCAAACTGATAAAGGTAAAGCCATGCTGTAACGCCCGGGGTTTTCTTCTCCCAACTAGATTTTGCCTCCTTGTTTGCCTGTCGTCATGTCATCGCATTTGCATCTTTGTGCATTTTAACATTGGTAAAATAATTACAATTGCATAAAATGTTGTTTTCTAAGTTCCTGAAATTAATTTGTGCCTCAAAAACTATTTGTAACACTCCAAATATCTTTTCTTTTCTGAAATTAATAAAACATCGAATAAAAAAATGTTTTGTGGGGGGGAAGGCAGCCGAACTGGGCCTAGCTAAGGCCCAGCAGGCCACCAACCCAACCCCAAACCCTAGACCTAATCTCAACGCACGCACACACACCTAACCAACGCACACCTAACACATCACACAACGCACGCACCCAAACACCACAGACTCACGCACGCACACAACACCACACCAGCACACCACGCAACGCACCGCACACACCTCACGCACCTAACGCTACACGCACGCATGCGACTGGAAGGGGATCGAGCGATCCCCAACTCCAGCGCTGCCTTCCTCCTCCTCTCGCTCGTCGTCCTCCTCCCGAGCACTGCCGCCTCCGCCTCGCTCCGCCTCCACCCGCCTCCCGCCGGCCGCTCCCCTCCGCCTTCCCTCTCCCCGTCCCTCGCCTCCTCGTCACCGACCCCGCCGCCGGCCGTCGCCATCTCCGCCCTCCTCTTCCCGTCGCCGACGACGCCTCTCCGGCCGCCCTCCTCTGCTCGCTGCCCCCCCCCCGTCGCCTCCACCTCCCTGTCCTCCTGCGCCTCCTCCCGCGGCCGCAACTCCGGCGAGCCGCCCGTCGCTGCCTGGCCGCCCGTGCCCTCCTCTGTCCACCGCTGCTCGCCGGCCGGCCTCCTCCGCCGCCGTCTTCGTGAGGGCGCTCGACACCAAGCAGGCCGTCGACGCGCCAGACCTCAACGCCGGGCGTGCTGCTGCCGCTACCGTCCATCTTCTCTGGCCGCATCCCCGACCTGCTAGCGACGGTCACGTACCCGAACCTCTGCTGCCGCCATGTGTTCGGCAGAAGTCCCGCAAAGAGTGGTGCCTCCCGGGTATCCGTATGTGCATGAGTTACAGTTGTTGTGGCCGAGGCCTTCGCGTCCGTGTCGTGGATAACCGTGACGCCGCCAAGATCCTCCCCGACCCGTACCTCGACGACACGGCCTTCATCGAAAAGTTCCACAACGACGGGGTGGACATCTTCCATTGCCGTGTCCGTTTTGCGTTGGCCGCCTTCGTGCGTGTCCGGGAGATGATGGCGTGAACCCCGAAGACCGATAATCGCCAATTTCGCCATCGACCACAAAGATCGGAACCACCAAGATCTTCTACATGAATGCGACGAGTACCTCGACCACGTCTACTTCCTCTTCGGACCTCGATGAAAAGTTCGACCACGACCACCGATGACGTGAACGACTACCTCGGCTACGGAACGAGAACGACTACTTCGACTACTTCCACGACATCGACGACTTCGTCTACTTCCTCTTCTTCGTCTACTTCCTCCACGTTCCGAAGTTTCTGGCGTTGACCCGGCGATCCTCTTTCCAACGTGCGAACCCAAACCCTATACCTATGCCCTATTTTCTATAACATATCAACTATAATTAAAATGTCATTTCATTCATGTGTTGCATTGCATTTTTGTGGGTACATAAATAACTCGAACCTCCTAAATTAAATGTTGGGCTTCCGGCTCAATTTAAATTGATTTAATTGCATAAATCATAACTAATTCATTTTAACTCCAAATTTGAAAAGTAAAATATGTTTTCCAATCAAAATTCTCTAAGCTTTGAAAATATCAACTTTGTTTTCTGTTTTGAATAAATTAAATTGCTGAAAAAACTATTTCTTAATTAATGCATTAAAATTGCTAATTTGATAACTTGCTCATTTTAATTCCAAATCTCACAAATAAAATATGTTTTCATACCAGAAAAATGCACTTAATCTGTTCATGCCATCCATGTTCATGTTTGCACCTTGCATGTTGCATTTGTAGTAGTGTTATGTATGTTCACCTAATAAATAAATATGGAATGTGTGGGCTAATTATTTCCAGCTGTTGCCCCATTCCATTTAAATTGCCCAACTCATCTACCTTATTGTTTTCCATGCTAAACAAAATTTAACTTGATGGTTAGATAAACAACTTGAACCAATTCCTATTTCTCCGGACTCCGGTTCCGATTAAATTGCTTAAGTTGTTTCCCCTGTTGCATCTTGCCATGCCATGCATATAAAATAGGAATCATGCTGGATCTTTTGCCGTATTAGTAATTGTTGCATCCGGTGTTTCTTTTAGTTCGTTGCTTCTTCGCGGATAGGACGTTGAGATGATGTGAGCAACGACAAGTTCTGCTACCTTGCGGGATCTCAGGCAAGTATACTCACTTGCTGCCAAATGGCTGCCTTTCATCACTTGTTACCGATACTTTCCGTTGTTCTTTTCTGCTAGCCTTAGTAGTAGTTGTTTCTGTTACGAACCTATCACATGAATCCTTTAACCCTGATATTGCCTCACCTCCACACCTATAACCATTGCTTGTGCCCGTGTCTTACTATCATGCTTAGGTTGTTTTGCTCGAGTCTGTTACCCGTTACTTTCTGTTATTACTTCATTATGTTCTGGGGGCTCGATGTTTAATCAATCAATCATGCTACTGTTATTATCAATAATAAATTTGATGATAAGGCACCGGCAGGAGGCCCTTGTGGTTTTGAGGCCTGCTAGTGTCGACCCTAATAGGAGAAGGGTCTTGTCTACTGATCCATGATGAGCGCACTACCCGCATGTGGGAAGCGAGTATGGGCGCCCCCCTCAGTTTGACCCGATTCGCATCTCGTCCAAATCGCCTCATTTAGTTCGGGTTTTCCATTTGCTGCATGCATGATCTTGCGAGCCCTTGGTACCCGGGTGGAACTTTCGTAGTCGGCATATAGGGGGACACGTTCTTAGAGTGCTATGAGGGTCCATTTTCTTCTGGGCTCGATTAGCCGTGCGCCCAAGGTGCTTTGGGCTTGATGCGAAGAAGGGTTGGATTGTGTAGAGTACCTCGCTTGGTGGGGTGATCTCCCATCTGGCGGGTTATTCTTGCGTGTACGGCTAAATTGGTGCAACCCTGCAGGGATAATCTTCTCGAGAAGCCGTGTTTTCCGCGGTTATGGATTACTTGGTGAAAGTACTGGCTAACAAGTACTCAGGACAACTTAAACCTAATGATTAACAATCTTACACCCAATGATTAATAACTTGACTAGTAATAGGCTTATTGACACAATAATCTGAACCATCATTAATCCAACTGTGTGAGTTATCCTTGGATTGCTTCTTCGGATAAGGGGCGAGATCCAGGATTTGAAGTTATCTTTCAGTTGGTTACAATACTCGATCTTATCTTCTTTCTGTTAGCCGGAAGTTGTAGTATCTCTCTGTAGTTGGTTAGTGCAGCCCGCTGTCGCTTATTTGCAATAACCCTTTCTTTCCGTTGATCCCAAAGTATTTGTATCTTGTGATGACTGGCTACGCCGGTATCTTGTGAGTATGGGTTTTTTATCCCTTGCCAGTACTTAACCGTACTGACCCACGAATCTTTTTCGTGGCTGCATATTCAACATTGCAGTCAACAGGTTTGAAGTCTGACGACGTTAGCTTGGGAATCCCTCCGGCTTGGCCTGGGCAGGGACTGGACGCTCTCGGTTATCTTCAGGACTCTTAGTCCAATTTGTATCTTGTCCGTAGTCGGACACTTTGTTGTTTCTTCCGCTGTTATTTGGATCTTTGTATTGTATCAGTTGTATCCCTGGCTCGTTTGAGTCATCTTGTATCTATCTGTTTCTGTGGTAATTGTGGAACATTCGTGAACTATTGTAATGATTATCATAAATGGCAACCTGGAATCGGTTATTATGTGGATTTGACGGGAATGCTGAAATCTGCATAGTGCCCGATCTCGGGGCGTCACAAATGGTATCAGAGCCTTGGTTCCGATTCCCGAGATTGTTTCGATACGAATGGTTATCGAAGCAACGGGTCCGCAAAGCCTGTAGGTTAACCTCGCTAACGGTCGTTGTTTCTAGAGTGTCAAAAACTATTTCTGCTAAACTATTTTGGAAAAACATTGGAAAAACATCTCATTAGGATTCTTGTTTTCTCCTTATCTCTATTCTACTTCTCCTTCGACCTCATTTGTTTTGGAGTCTACTCTCGTACTCAATCTTTCAAAGTGTTAGGGTCCTACGTGGGTGGACGTTTTCTGAGCGTTTAACCTAATACGATTCGATCATCGGAAGATTCCTGGTGGAAGAACATCGTCGGCACTCCGAGCAAGAAGCCCTTGTTAGTGGTGTCGAGAAGATCAACTGGAAGCTTGAAGAATCGATAGTTGAACTTCTTTCCCCTCCCGGGTTAGCAGGTGGATTGCGAGGGCGCAATCCCTTGTTAGTGGTGTCGTATGTAACGCCCGGGGTTTTCTTCTCCCAACTAGATTTTGCCTCCTTGTTTGCCTGTCGTCATGTCATCGCATTTGCATCATTGTGCATTTTAACATTGGTAAAATAATTACAATTGCATAAAATGTTGTTTTCTAAGTTCCTGAAATTAATTTGTGCCTCAAAAACTATTTGTATTAACACTCCAAATATCTTTTCTTTTCTGAAAAATTAATAAAACATCGAATAATAAAAAAATGTTTTGTGGGGGGGAAGGCAGCCGAACTGGGCCTAGCTAAGGCCCAGCAGGCCACCAACCCAACCCCAAACCCTAGACCTAATCTCAACGCACGCACACACACCTAACCAACGCACACCTAACACAGCACACAACGCACGCACCCAAACACCACAGACTCACGCACGCACACAACACCACACCAGCACACCACGCAACGCACCGCACACACCTCACGCACCTAACGCTACACACGCACGCACGCGACTGGAAGGGGATCGAGCGATCCCCAACTCCAGCGCTGCCTTCCTCCTCCTCTCGCTCGTCGTCCTCCTCCCGAGCACTGCCGCCTCCGCCTCGCTCCGCCTCCACCCGCCTCCCGCCGGCCGCTCCCCTCCGCCTTCCCTCTCCCCGTCCCTCGCCTCCTCGTCACCGACCCCGCCGCCGGCCGTCGCCATCTCCGCCCTCCTCTTCCCGTCGCCGACGACGCCTCTCCGGCCGCCCTCCTCTGCTCGCTGCCCCCCCCCCGCCTCCACCTCCCTGTCCCCTGCGCCTCCTCCCGCGGCCGCAACTCCGGCGAGCCGCCCCGTCGCTGCCTGGCCGCCCGTGCCCTCCTCTGTCCACCGCTGCTCGCCGGCCGGCCTCCTCCGCCGCCGTCTTCGTGAGGGCGCTCGACACCAAGCAGGCCGTCGACGCGCCAGACCTCAACGCCGGGCGTGCTGCTGCCGCTACCGTCCATCTTCTCTGGCCGCATCCCCGACCTGCTAGCGACGGTCACGTACCCGAACCTCTGCTGCCCGCCATGTGTTCGGCAGAAGTCCCGCAAGAAGAGTGGTGCCTCCCGGGTATCCGTATGTGCATGAGTTACAGTTGTTGTGGCCGAGGCCTTCGCGTCCGTGTCGTGGATAACCGTGACGCCGCCAAGATCCTCCCCGACCCGTACCTCGACGACACGGCCTTCATCGAAAAGTTCCACAACGACGGGGTGGACATCTTCCATTGCCGTGTCCGTTTTGCGTTGGCCGCCTTCGTGCGTGTCCGGGAGATGATGGCGTGAACCCCGAAGACCGATAATCGCCAATTTCGCCATCGACCACAAAGATCGGAACCACCAAGATCTTCTACATGAATGCGACGAGTACCTCGACCACGTCTACTTCCTCTTCGGACCTCGATGAAAAGTTCGACCACGACCACCGATGACGTGAACGACTACCTCGGCTATGGAACGAGAACGACTACTTCGACTACTTCCACGACATCGACGACTTCGTCTACTTCCTCCACGTTCCGAAGTTTCCGGCGTTGACCCCGGCGATCCTCTTTCCAACGTGCGAACCCAAACCCCTATACCTATGCCCTATTTTCTATAACATATCAACTATAATTAAAATGTCATTTCATTCATGTGTTGCATTGCATTTTTGTGGGTACATAATAACTCGAACCTCCTAAATTAAATGTTGGGCTTCCGGCTCAATTTAAATTGATTTAATTGCATAAATCATAACTAATTCATTTTAACTCCAAATTTGAAAAGTAAAATATGTTTTCCAATCAAAATTCTCTAAGCTTTGAAAATATCAACTTTGTTTTCTGTTTTGAATAAATTAAATTGCTGAAAACAACTATTTCTTAATTAATGCATTAAAATTGCTAATTTGATAACTTGCTCATTTTAATTCCAAATCTCACAAATAAAATATGTTTTCATACCAGAAAAATGCACTTAATCTGTTCATGCCATCCATGTTCATGTTTGCACCTTGCATGTTGCATTTGTAGTAGTGTTATGTATGTTCACCTAATAAATAAATATGGAATGTGTGGGCTAATTATTTCCAGCTGTTGCCCCATTCCATTTAAATTGCCCAACTCATCTACCTTATTGTTTTCCATGCTAAACAACATTTAACTTGATGGTTAGATAAACAACTTGAACCAATTCCTATTTCTCCGGACTCCGGTTCCGATTAAATTGCTTAAGTTATTTCCCCTGTTGCATCTTGCCATGCCATGCATATAAAATAGGAATCATGCTGGATCTTTTGCCGTATTAGTAATTGTTGCATCTGGTGTTTCTTTTAGTTCGTTGCTTCTTCGCGGATAGGACGTTGAGATGATGTGAGCAACGACAAGTACTGCTACCTTGCGGGATCAGGCAAGTATACTCACTTGCTGCCAAATGGCTGCCTTCATCACTTGTTACCGATACTTTCCGTTTGTTCTTTTCTGCTAGCCTTAGTAGTAGTTGTTTCTGTTACGAACCTATCACATGAATCCTTTAACCCTGATATTGCCTCACCTCCACACCTATAACCATTGCTTGTGCCCGTGTCTTACTATCATGCTTAGGTTGTTTTGCTCGAGTCTGTTACCCGTTACTTTCTGTTATTACTTCATTATGTTCTGGGGGCTCGATGTTTAATCAATCAATCATGCTACTGTTATTATCAATAATAAATTTGATGATAAGGCACCGGCAGGAGGCCCTTGTGGTTTGAGGCCTGCTAGTGTCGACCCTAATAGGAGAAGGGTCTTGTCTACTGATCCATGATGAGCGCACTACCCGCATGTGGGAAGCGTATGGGCGCCCCCTCAGTTTGACCCGATTCGCATCTCGTCCAAATCGCCTCATTTAGTTCGGGTTTTCCATTTGCTGCATGCATGATCTTGCGAGCCCTTGGTACCCGGGTGGAACTTTCGTAGTCGGCATATAGGGGGACACGTTCTTAGAGTGCTATGAGGGTCCATTTTCTTCTGGGCTCGATTAGCCGTGCGCCCAAGGTGCTTTGGGCTTGATGCGAAGAAGGGTTGGATTGTGTAGAGTACCTCGCTTGGTGGGGTGATCTCCCATCTGGCGGGTTATTCTTGCGTGTACGGCTAAATTGGTGCAACCCTGCAGGGATAATCTTCTCGAGAAGCCGTGTTTTCCGCGGTTATGGATTACTTGGTGAAAGTACTGGCTAACAAGTACTCAGGACAACTTAAACCTAATGATTAACAATCTTACACCCAATGATTAATAACTTGACTAGTAATAGGCTTATTGACACAATAATCTGAACCATCATTAATCCAACTGTGTGAGTTATCCTTGGATTGCTTCTTCGGATAAGGGGCGAGATCCAGGATGGGTTTGTTTGAAGTTATCTTTCAGTTGGTTACAATACTCGATCTTATCTTCTTTCTGTTAGCCGGAAGTTGTAGTATCTCTCTGTAGTTGGTTAGTGCAGCCGCTGTCGCTTATTTGCAATAACCCCTTTCTTTCCGTTGATCCCCAAAGTATTTGTATCTTGTGATGACTGGCTACGCCGGTATCTTGTGAGTATGGGTTTTTATCCCCTTGCCAGTACTTAACCGTACTGACCCACGAATCTTTTTCATGGCTGCATATTCAACATTGCAGTCAACAGGTTTGAAGTCTGACGACGTTAGCTTGGGAATCCCTCCGGCTTGGCCTGGGCAGGGACTGGACGCTCTCGGTTATCTTCAGGACTCTTAGTCCAATTTGTATCTTGTCCGTAGTC